>VZRN01001778.1:778088-816365 GCA_013397935.1 Dasyornis broadbenti | reverse complement strand
CAAAAAAGAAAAATTATTGAGGTGTTCTATTTTAGTATATTATTTGACAATATCAGATTTTCAGGTTTAGAAATCTACATACAAATGAGAAGGAGTTGTGAAAGCTTCTGATTGATGGACTGTCTTTCTTTCTGACAATTCTAATTATTTAAAGACTGAAAATATTCAAATACTTCAAAAACTGCCTGCAGTATTTTGGTACCTGACAACAGCGTAACTCAGAGAATGGCTCTCCCAAATAAATCCTTGCAATATGTAGAGGTTACAATTTCATGTGTGATAGACTTAGACTTCTCTGGTGTCTATCTCAAGACCTTTTTCTCTCTGTGAAGCCCTACTAGCCATTACTGCTCCAGTGCAACACTTCAACACATATGTATTCATTTGCCAGATAACACCTCTCAGGCTTACAGACATGAGGACTCAGTCAAAACTCAATGCTTACTAAAAGTCTGTGAAGATGAAGAAAACTGAAGGTAGTTTTCCTGAATTCTGGATGTGTCCATCCATAGCCACCCATAGATAAACAGGTTCTTTGTAAAGAAGGAAAAAAACAGCTTTTAATTCTTTCCATGGTGCTGTGTGCCTCTAGCCTTCCCACAGGGTAAGAGATAGAAAGAACCCCTCCAAACCTGCTAGAAAGCTCTCAGCCTCAGCATTGTACAAGATAATCAGCAGAACTGACCACAAAGGACTATAAGTAGCAAAACATGCACAGATGACCAGTGTGGAGAGCTGAGAGCAGTTACCAGTACTGTGATGCCTGTGTTGGAAAAGCTCTTGGCAGGCAAGGACACAGTGCAGTGACACAGCAGTCTGCAGATGGAAAGCAAGTCTGGAAGCTGCTCTAAGTGAGCTGCTGCAATGGGAATGTGGACTTTTTGCTGTGAATCTGCTGGAACAAAGACCATCAACCTTACTTATCAACTGATGTTTGTTAATGCAACTTATCTTTGAGTGATTGTCCATTTCTGAACTTCAGTGAAGTAACAAACTTGGTATCTTAAATATAGCTGGAGAAAAGAGTGAAGGGGAAAGGGGGGAGGGGAGACAAATCTGCTAGTATTCATATTCCACAGGGAATTAATTCTGTTGTATTTGTAGAGTTTCCTCTGTGGCTTTTAAGTTATTTCCTGAAATCTGCAATTACATTAATGTAAGATTTTCATCCAGTTTTTTTTTAAAATAACGTTGAAGCAGACTACATGGTACCTAAAACAATTTTTTATTTGAATGTCATCTCCATTTCGGTTTATCAGCTGATGTTCTAGCAAGTAGTTTCTGCCTGGAGGAGCTGTGGATAGATAGCTCCCGAGATGGCTCAGTACCTCAGCTACCTTGTCCTGGTAAAGTCCTTTTAAAACACTGAGAAAAATTTCAGTGTTCACCACAAATTGATTTTGGAAGTTATTGGCAGTTCAGATCCTTGACAGCACTGAAGGTGTGAGGTGGAGCACGTGGGGAAAGGTGGCAGTGCAGGGAGTCAAGAGAAAGCCTTGGGACTGTTTGAGGAACCAGATTCAGCTTCACATGGCTGCAACAAAGGCGCAGCCAGCAATGCCCTGATCACTGTCTCAGTGCATGAACAACCCCACACCTACGCACACAGTCATCAGCATGTCCCCTGAATCTCCTCCCTCAGAGGAAAAAGGGAACCCTGGAGGATTACAAAAATTCTTCAGGGTTCAAGAGAGCAACAAAACAAGTGTCTGAGCATCCCAGGTGGGCAGAATAATCCTGAGTTACAAAGCTGAAGCTTTGGACAACTATGCGGCTGTTGGGTTAACCATACCATGGCTGCTATGTTCCACTCCTGAAAGAAAATGTTCTGCATTCATGGCCATTCCTTGGACAGAAAGGAAAACGTTTAGATTCTCTGGTCAGACTGGCCACCAGTGGTCATAGAACAAGAGGGTAAGAATCCATATTAACTGATAATTAAGATATTTTATCATTATAATTATTGACAGACACCACAAAGACACAACTACAACTTTTCGGGATTTCTGCTTAAATGAAAGAAGTTAGAAGATGAGAGACAAAAATGAGCACAGTACCTGTGGGGTTTTACAGGTGACTCAAATACAATTTTTTTTAAGAATAGACATGAATTCAACACATGAGGGAAAGATTTGTCCTCATGTTTATCTTCCTAGTTGAAGAAAATTACAGTTTCAGGTTGACAGAATGCAGAGATGCCTGAAAGGTGTTGCCAAGGACCTTCCCAATAATGCATCTATGCTGTAAATATCACATTTGAAATTAGTCAGCAACAGCTTTGTCATCTTGATTTGCATGCTAATAACATGATGTAATGATGCTCTGGACAGATGGATCTACAGTTAGCTGGCAATAAAATTTTTGGCTTTTCTGCAGTACTGAAATTTCAGAATTCTCAGGGGTGTATGTCTCTGACTTTGCACCTTGTCTCTTAAATAAAAAAATATCCCACGGTGGCCATATCTATGACATCACCTCTTCAAGGAGAATGGGGTGTCACACATTTCTTTCTGAAAACAGCAGGTGCAGAAACTAAGATATGGATATTTTTTCATAGACATGAGCTATGTCAAAAGTTTACACATTATCAGCCTTCTTGTTGAGAATAAGGCTACATTATGGTTGAGAATAAGCTGTGTTTCAGGGCCTACTGGACCCTGAAACAGAGCATTAGACCTTGTTCCAGAAAAATAACAGTTCAGGGAGAAAGATGAAATGTTTTTCCATTTACAAATGTTGTTTCCAAGACAATCTCTCTTTGAGCTACTGGGCCATTTCCAAAAGGAAAAGGATCCTGGCTGCTTGCAGACAAGGGAGGGATGTGAAAGCCCAGAGAGGCATCTCTGCACATGGGATGGTGATGACTGGTGATCTCCCTCCTTATGGCAGATAAAACAACATGTGGGTCTTTTGACATCTTTTCTCCTCAGTGTGGCCCTTCCTCACTTTGTTTTTTTTTCTCACAGAACGACTGAAAAAAACCTTCTTCAGGATCTCATCACTGAGAGAATTTTTCAGTGCAGGATTTTATAAATCATATCTTGCTACCTTTATGGAAGTTATGACCACACTTCTGCAGTCAGGGTGTATTTGCTCATACTGATTTCCCTGTAATGCTAGATGATTGTCCACTGTTGCAATGAGGTCTTAATTTTTTCCCTATTGGTCTGAGCTTGTGTTTTCCAGATTATGGGAGTACTTTCCCTAAACTAACAGTGTGTTATATGTTGTAGCACTGTTATGCCTTTGAGGGCTCAGTTTTCATGCAGGTGCCTAATGCTGTTCTTGAAGATGATGCTCCAGTGCAGACAGGATGTTTGGCTGATTTCTGCTTCAGATGGCTTTTACCATCTTTTCTTTATTGCTGCCAGGGTTTTCTCTTACTTCCCTGGGGACGACAGATGCATCTAATGAGTCAGTTCCAGCTTCCAAGCTGAAACAGGTCATGGACAGCAGCCATGTGTTGTTCAGATTCTTGCATGGAAGGGAATTTCCTTTTTCTCTTGCTGGACCAATTCACTCAGTAAGAATTTGTTTTAGATCAAATTGGCATTGTTTTTAGCTAACTCAAACCTTTTCTAACCTTATCCTTAATTCCAAGCTTTAATTATACACTAAAAGAGGAGAAGTGCCTTAAAAGAAAACTAGTGCCTCGGACAGTGTACCTTGATCGCAGCTCAAATGATAGGAAAAGAACTGTTTAAGCACAAAAGTCACAGGCTGTAGATGGTGAAAAATTAGACAACAGTCAGAGACATGCTTCTCCCCTGTGTTGCATAAGTAGATATATAATGTATAATGTACTGCAACATCACAGCAGATCTCCCAAATTGAAAACAAAGAGGAATAAAAGAGTGCCGTACCTTGGCTCTTAAATCCCTGAATGTGTTGCCTGTGTTGATTAGTTGCTTTGATTTGTGCTTCCCTGCACAGCTCATTTTTCCCTTTAATAAGAGTCTGGCTTGTAAATTGTCACTTGCATTTGCACCAAACAGTGCAATTAGGCTGGAGTGACGGAATATATTACATTGTTTGTTTTCCATTATGTTTATTCCAGATGGTTTTTGTCACTGACTCTTTTTCTGAGCTGGGCTGTTAATAAACATAGGATAAATCTAATGAATAAATTTGCCTGCTTGGTATAGATCTGTGGTGGTGGCTGAGATGGGATTATGGCGCTGAGTAATGGTTTCTCAGTAGAACTACAGAAATGTCAATTCTTGCTTACTTATGAGAGGCAAACTGTGCCCATGGTAGTGAGGGGTTAAAGAAGATGTCTATGTGGAGCATTTTTCCTCTAAAAGACATACATTTAAAATTTAAACTGAGGTTATGATGAGTTCACAGCTGTGATGCTTTATTACTTCTCTGAACAAATAAGTGTTTTATGGTACAGCTACAGAGTACTTGTTTTCAAGCTTTTCCTTGTTGCAAAGCTCCTCTGTGCCCTTGAGTCAGCTGTTTCAGGTTTTGTCTTGGTTCCTGAACAAATACTTCTTTTCTTCTTCAACCATCTTGTCTCTTCAAGTAGAAGTTGTTCAAAGGCCCTGACTAGGCTGGAGATGCAAAATCGATTTTAGAAAGAGAACTGGAACATTTTGGAGAAAACATACAGGATGGAGAAGGAATGTGGATGTCTACAGGGAAGCAGAACTTATCTTAATCTGTTCACTTGCCAAAGTGGCCTTGACTGGAAAAAAATGAAAGCTGTGACAGCAGGCCATGGAAAAGTCAAAACACTTAAGGAGTTTTCCAGTGGTCTCTTAGTTTTTCCATCAGAAAGGAACATAAGAAAACCCAGCATGAAATACAACATGGTCTGTCCTGCTGTCTTGGAAAAGTTTTAAAAGCTGCATGAGATGAGGTGACTGTGGTTAAAGTGAGTCTTGGTTAAAAAGCACATTTTTGAGAAGATCAGCTAAAAGCAGGTTACAGCAAACAAATTTTGTTTCTGTTAACATTTCCCATTTTCTCCGAACTCCTCCATGGAGCTTATAAGCAGAACCTGCCAGCAGTGCTGCCTTTTGTCAGTACAATGGCTTCTCACATCTGTCAGCTGCTTAGCTCTGCTCTGAGCAACAAAAACAGTGTCTCTGTCTCTGAAGGCAATGCAAGGCAATGCTTCCCAAGTGAAAAATCAAGTGATGGGCACTGGAATAAAAAATGTTCATCTGGGCTCACATGGACCCACCAGCAGCAGGCTGGGGAGCCCAGTCAGTGCCACGAGCTGGGTGGCAGTGGCTCTCAGCCATAGTGGAGAAGGGAAAGTTTATAGGAACAGGACTACACAAGGAAGGGGAAGGAGAAGCAAGAGATGTGGGAGCAATAATTCAAGAAGGCCTCAAAGCAATGGTGAGCTAAGAAGGGTTGGAAAGACATGGCTGTTTTGGTAACTGAGATATAAGGAAAATGAGGACACACCCTGTACCTACAGCACTGGGTGCCTGGCCAGGCTGCAAGGTATGAAAGTGTTAACCCTTCTGGAATCAATTCAGGACATTCCAGTGCTTGAATTCCTGCAGTAAAAATAAACCTTGTGCCAGTCTTGTTGCCTATAGGGTTTATGCTCTGCTTTTTGATTCAATCATTTAGGAATGCAAAGCTCTTCTACCAGGTCTGGGCTTTAACAGCATCTTTGCTTTGCCATCACCAGACTGTTGCTGACAGCGGAGCAGATCCATTGTAATAAAATTCACGGCAAAAAGGTCCATGTCTGCCTGCAGCTGCTCAGTCATGCTGTTTCTGTAGGGCCTGGTTCACCTCTGAACTGTGCTTTCCCTCCCGTGTATTTTACCCACCACACTCTTCCTAGGCACCACTGCATGTCCACTTGCGCAGCAGGGCAATGGTGAGTCTGCTCCACAGATGCCCAATTAAGGCTGAGTGTTTACTGTGAAAAAAGATAAATTAACAACTTGTACATCAGATTCCTGAGTGTTTCGCTGGTGGGGCAAAGGAGAGTTTAGCCATCCCCAGCCTTCTCACTTTGCAGTGTCACACGAAAATGCACCAAGGTGCAAGTTGGACAGGAGCACTTAGAGGGAGACAAATGGGGGCTTGGCCAGGATAGGACTTGGTTTTTGTAATTTTGAACATTAGTTCGTACTTCTGCCTCTGAAATCTTTATTTACCCCTGTTCCTGGCCCTCGGAGTCCTCCAGTGAGAGTTTCTTCTCATTGCACACCTTTCTGTATCATGCGCCTTACTTTCAAGCTGACCATGATTAGATACTTTCATGTCACTTCCTTCACGCCCATGCATTCCTTTGGGAGGCAGATGCATTCATATTTCACAGTTATTCTTCCTCTGCTCCACAGACCCACCAGTTTAACTTTTCTTAGAACACAGGATCCTTGAGGCTGGCAGTACTTTGTAATTCTCATACTGAGAGGTGGTCTATTAAGAAGGCACATGAGGAAAAATATGGTGGTTATATTTTTCCTCCAATTAACAAGTGGAGAAGATACAGTGGGCATGATATTTTTGTATCTTTATTTATGAGTGGTTCCCATGCAAACGAGTGTAAGAGAGAGTCAAGGAACATTGGACCGATTTCTATTTTTTCACTCATTGAAAAACTGGAAATTACCATGATGTAGTCTGATGACTTACCCTGCATTTACACCAGTGCCAATGAGAACACAGTTCAGTCCACTGATTTTACATCACATCCCACTAGACATGGACAATATATGCAGCATGTTAAAACCTGTCTGAATGCTTATTAAGAGTTCAATAATAATGGTATTTACTGAGGATTATTTAAAAATACATTTTCTTTCTTCACTACTTCCATCCGCTCTCTTTTGGTCTTCTGGGATTATTGCTGTATTTGTTGAGCACCTTGGCCATAAAAATGGGCAGCAATTGCAAAGTCTTCAGTGAACTTTGTGAAGTGTTTTACACTTCTCATTTTATTTGTCATACTATTTTGCTGTCAGTTTAGATTTTCTAAGTCTTGTCTTTTTAACTCCAGAATGCATTACTGTGTTTGGAAATATTTCATGTAGGGTTTTGAAAGAAAAAGAATTTATAACACCCCAAAATTATGTCATGAAACAAAACTTAGTTTATCTATCTCCTTTATGAAAAGGTTATTTTAGCCTGTTATATGAAATGTTGATAATAATTATTGGATCTCTGCATTGACCTTATTAACACCATCCAGAATGGTATTTAAAAACTGTTAATGAAAACTGTTTCGCTTAAAGATCAGTTGCATAGCAATTTTTGTAGCAAACTCAAATAGAAAAATGTTCTAGGTCTATTATTAGGCTCTATCCAATTCTACTCATGCCATTAAAGATGATTCATAAAATACTAAACATTTGATCCAAGTCAGCTTCTGTGCTTAGAGCTTGCATAATCCTATAAACCACACCAGTGCCCATACATCACTTGATTCACATCACTACCCCCACAGTGATGCACTGCAAAACGTGCAATGTACCTGAAGCTGACGACCCTTTAACAAAAAACCAAACAAATAAAAAAACCCCAAAAAATCCCAAGAAAAACAAAAAAAAAAACAAACAAAAAACCCAAACCAACCAACCAACCAACCAAACAAACAAAAACAAACAAAAAAAAGAAGCAGAGGGAAAAAGTGCCTGTGCTCTCAGCCAGAGGAGTAGAAAGCAGAAGAATGACATTACAGCATGAAACCTCCATGGAGCTGGATGTAACAGGAGCTACACCTTGCATTGAAAATTTCCTGAGTCTTCTGCTATTTATTTTCATCTCTGTAATATGCTAATGTGTTAGCTTTACAGTGTAGCATGCTGCCAGAGCATTGCAATAACTGCACTCAATGCCAGATTCTAAAAAAGCTTCTTGAAATATTACTAAATAAGGTATTGTGAATGTTCTTCGTGGGAAAAATAAGTCCATTCCCCAAGTAGTAAGAATAAGGGAATCTCTCAAGTCTAATAGCTCTTTATCAAGTGCCTATACTTCTTTATGGTGCTTTTCTTCCTTTTCATTTAATTTCTTCAACTTTCAATCCTGGCTTGATAATTTTTTTTTTTTTAACTAGAATGATCTATATTTCTCTATTGCTTTATTATTGTTTGAGATATATCTTGATCCATTTAGAGGAGTAGCAACGTACCAAGATTTCAGTATCTAAAAGAACCCCAGTATCTGAAGACTAGTTATTTCGAACAAAATGGTGCTAAGGGCTAGAAGTTGGTACTGTTGCTGGGTGTGTTACTATATTTCCTGTATAAAGGGGTTTTTTCAGGATAATAAAACACTGTCTGCAGGTTGCCATGATGGCTAATGCCTCACACAGTCTCTGGTCAGGAGGACAGCTCTGTACTCAGTGAATAGGAGCAAGACCTGGCTATGAGGAAGGGCAAGCCATGGGTCCCAAAGGATTATGATCATAATGCTAACATTCAAAGCTGGAACCCAAGTTAGTTTTTTCCACAGCAGGGTATTCAGCTCTGGGGATAATTAAATGGAAGCATAATTAAACACCTGCTTTAGCCTGACTCAGTCCACTCCTGCAGGGACCGTGCAATAGACCTTGAGGCTGCACCAGCCTGCTCCCGCCCCTTGTTTTCCTCCCACCACATCTCTTCTACCACAGCAGGCTCCTAGAGAAGATCCCAGGGCCTTCTCAGCACTCACCTGGTGTATGAACACTGCAGAGCTGTCCTACCTTGGGCTGGCAGGTGTTGCAGCCCGTGCTGGGTCTGCTGACCCTGCACAGACACAGCAGCACTATAGGGGCTATAGGGGATGGGGCTGCCATGTGACCCCTGCTTTACAAAGGGTGGTGAATCACAGCCAGGGAGGCCCAGGCACAGGGGCACCACAGCAGCAACAGAGCAAGGAAACAAGCTGACGAAATATCCCTTGATCTGCTGGTCCATGTGAAGGATTCCTGGATACTCCTGAGGCTGTGCAGTGGTTGCTGTCACCTGCCCACAGTATGGCTTCAGAGAGAAAACAGATAAATCCCTTCCCATCTAAAACATCTTCTGTCTGCTGCATTAGCTCTCCCATAGGCTGCCAAGATCGCTCTATTTATTGTTTAAAATCTTTGATGGAAATTGAAAAGTCTCCAAGATCATCACGAAAATGTGCAGTGGGGACAAGCGGAAAAACTAAATTTATCGCAGGAAAAACAAAGACAATACTCTTGTGAGTGGTTGGAAATCAGTTTGGCACTGCTGTTACAGCACTTCAGTGTCTTCTTTTTTTTTATAAAAATTGTTTTTCTCAGTTTTCTTCAAGTCCAATCAGTAATCATTTGTTTTGTTGGGTTCATATTGGTCTGACAGTTTTCATGTCTCTCTCATTCACAGCCTGATTCCTCAGTTTGCTAAAGGACAGCTGACAAAACTCAGTTTCAGATAAACTGAAAATTACATTTATGCCATAAATACCCTCTGTGAGTATGGGAAGACACGGTCAGTTTCTTTACATTGGCAGTGAAATCAGTGCATAAAGTACGCTCAAATATAATTGTTCATAGTTTTCTTGGGGACATCATGCCAAATTCTCTTTTTTCAGTACAGTCCTTTAAACCCTTTAAACCCTTTAAACCCTTTCTTTCTTAATGATGAAAAGTAGTTTCCTGTATACCCTGTAAAATCCTCTGTCTCTCCTTAGGCTATCCATGTCCACTACACTCAATAAAGAGAAGAGTAAAAGGAAATATGTCATCTCGTGAGCACAGCAGTCATGCCAATTGCTGGGGTGAGATTTTCTCAGTCGCTAATGATTTACAATAGAATCCTTTTCCTTTTCACTTATGTCCTAATAGTGTTCCAAAATGTCTTAGTTTATGTTCTGGACTATCAGAAGCCATTATGATCAGATTGCATATTTCAATGATAAAATCACCAAAGATCTTGATCCTGAGGATGTACAAGAGATGTTACAGAATCACAGAATTGGAAGAGAGGTCCTCTGGTCCAACCCCTCTGCTTAACCAGGGCTCCCTAGAGCACATTACTTAAGATTGTGTCCAGACAGCTTTCAGAAGGAGACTCCACAACTTCTCTGGACAATCTGTTCCAGTGTTTGGTCACTTGCACAGTAACAAAGTTCTTCCTCATATTCAGGTGGAACTTCCTGGGCATCAGTCTCTGCCCATTGCCTCTTGTCCCCCTCAGCTTGGCACCACTGAGCAGAGCCTGGCTCCATCCTCCTGACACCCTCCTTCAGATATTGATAGACAGTGATGAGGTCTCTCAGTCACCTCTTCTTAAGGCTGAGCAGGGCCAGCTCTCTCAGCCTGTCCTCAGAAGAGAGATGGTCCAGTCTCTTAATCATCTTTGTTTCATTCCTCAGGACCTGCTCCAGCATCTCCATGTCTCTCTTGTAAAAAGAAGTCCAGCACCAGCTCCTTTTGCAGAGCTGGCTGCCTTTCACAGTGGCTGCAAAGCACTCCAAATAACTAGGAGTTTTAATTATGAATTAACAACCGAACCAGAGACTGCACCAAAGCTTCCTCCCCTCAGCTGGAGGAAAACTGGACCGAGGGTGGGGGTTAGGTCATGGAAGTCACCATCCCTCAGCATCAGGCTGTTTCTTTGACTCAGAGAGGGCTTTGGAGAGCAGCAGTGAGGCTGTTTTCACTGAACATGAAATTTCCATTATGAATTACACTGCAAACATAACAACATCAGAAACAAAGTTAGTCTATTTCTTTCAGTATGTTTTAAATTTAACCATACTCTATCATCATATTATATCCATCACTGTGTCTCAGCAATAGCTGGATGGTGCAGGATGGACAGACCAGCACATCTTTTCATTGCAAGCAGCTTCTGATAGGCATAAATGTTTTTCTTCTCTCTGTGCTTTATGAGTATTAATTAACTCCTCTGGTACCACTACAGGGCAGGAAATCATTGCCCTCCATATGGAAATAGAGGAATGAAGCAGATTATGTGATTTGTTCAAAGCTAAAAAGAGAATTGTTATCAGCACTAGGATGAGAATTGATGATTTTTCTTAGTGCCTGGTTCTGTAATGCTATTAGCAGAGCAACCTCCCTTCCCCTCATCTTCTGCTGTTTTACCCTCCACCTGTGAATGGCACTGACTCCAGCAGTGTTTGATACTTGAAGCTGAATTTTGCTGCTAAGATTAATTTCCACTCAACAGGATGACTCCAACCAATACATTTTTGCAACTAAGAGAAACATTAAAATGTGCCTTTGAATTAAAGGGACATAAGAATCTCCTTTAACCGCAGCATGAGCCTGACACTTAAGTAATTTTTCCAGGAACAAGCTGACACTACAGCAGCATTTTTTGTGCCATCTAGTGGTTGCAGAAAATCAGATGCCAAGCTCTGCCCCAAGGTGCCACTCAGCACCAGTGCCACAGCAAATCCTGCTCCTGTTCTGCCAACCCCTGCCCCGCTTAGGGCTGCTTGTGCCTCTTTTCCTTTTGCTGCTCGTGTTGCCAGTGTTTCACTTGGGTGGCTGTGAGCTGATAAAACTTTGGAAAGCTGCAGTAAGAAGTAGTCTGAAAAAAGAGATAAACAAATGGATGTTCTCAGGAACACTCTCAGCTTACATGTATGCTGTGTTTCTGTGGAATAGGGAACACTTTCTTCACTGCTTGGAGAGTGTGAAGGAAACTGTGGGGACTGAGGAAGTAACCAATATACACAAAATATTAGTAATTTGTTTCCTGAAGAGAAGGGGACGACCAGGTGCCTTGGAAAAGGGAGTTGGCTGCTTCACTAGGCTGGCCACCTTCAGGGAGGACAAGCAATGCTCAGAGAGGACCCCGGGGATGGGGCTTAGACCTGGGGTTATTTTCAGCCATCTTTTTGATTAACTCCTCAGAAAACACAGATAGGGACTGATTTCTGCATATAGCCATGATCTTTAAAAGTACAACCAAAAGAAATAATTCCCTAGCAAGGGCAGTAAGGAAGGACTGCACAATATATGCTTAATTAAAAACTGCTTTTGAGAGTTAGGGAAAGCCAGATAGCACCATAAGCAATAGTGACATTTTTCCTATGTTTTAGTGGAAGCAGCATTTTGTAAGGGATTTAAATTGCTTTTCATCTAACACATTTTAACAGAGAATAGTCAGTTATTACATGAGACTAAATATGATAGTTCCTAATGCAGATAGAGTTGAAGATACAAAAAGCATGTTAGTTTGGTACAGTTGGACTTAGTGTTACATAGAAAATCCAATACCCATCTGCTAAGACAGTTTTGGCCCAGTGAAGCTAAGTAGCTCACCAGACTTGGTCAACATTGTTTCATACTTTGTCTGTACACGCATTAACACATTTGGTAAAAATATAACAACTTGATGAGAAAAGCTTCCATGTTTGGATTGGACTGCCCTTGGCAATTCTTCAGTATCCCCACGGTCCTATCTCAAGCCAGTGCCAAGACCTTGGTAAATGAGCAGTCCAAAGGCATTGAGTCCCTGCCATTCTCCAAAACCCCTTGTCCAGAGGGCACACACCATGACCAGCAGTGGGAGAGGTTCCTACTCCCACCCCAGCATAGGAAAGCTGCAAATAAATGCCCTCCTCCAGATGCAGTTGTGCCAACACAAGTTTGTCCTCCATGTTCCCACACTGCCCCTTGGCTATTTAGGGCTCCCCACTCCCTGACACCCACAATGAACCACAGCAACAAGAGCTCTCTTATTCCCACTGGAATAATTTTGACTGCAAGATGCCAGGAGATGCAGTCAGAGCACTCAGTAGAGCAGACTGTGTGCCCAGGAGGCCAGCATGGGCAGGCAGGTAGTGACCTCTCCTGTCACCACCCCTAAGGTGCATGTCTGCACCCTATTTAAGCTGAAGAGGATCTGGGATGGCTGTGCCAGCAGAGCTGTGAGGGCAATAACCTCCAGCAGTGTGGCTTGTAATCTTCATCTGGCACAGCTCTCTACAAATAGAACATCTGTCCACAGCCTAAAGAAATATTTCAAAACTGATTTAATTAGACCAGCACAAGCACCCATCTGGATACTTTTAGCTCTTTGGCTCCCATTCACGTAGCAAACAACGGCAATGGATAAAAATGGTTTTCACCTGCCCCAGTTGCAAAGTGGTCAAAAGGAAAGGATGATGTATCAGCCACACTAGAATCCTAAATTTTGACAGATACATCTAATGAATCCTGATGAGGTGCTTTATGAAGTTACCACCTGAGATCTCCTACCCAAGGTGGCCACACCTGCAGAAGGGGCAGTGGGGGAATGTGTGCCCGCAGCCATGCAAAGCTCAGAGTGTCAGCTGATTCCAGCGGATCCAATGAGCTCAGGAATGGGTTACATTGCACCATGCCTTGGTCAGTCATTTACTACGCGGGAAAGCTTCCCTTACCTTCCTCTACACAACAGTTCTGGCTAGCAAAGAACTCAAATGATTTAATGCGGTGCCAGATGGGTTAAACAGCCTATGGAAGTGGCTAATCTACAAACAAAGGGAGCCCCAGCAGAAACAGCAGCAACAAACTGAAGAGGAATAGTCACATTTTAAATCGGTACAAAGGTTTTTTCAGCAAGAGACTGACTATATCCTTAGTTTATATAACTCCTTATTCCAGCTTGGGCCAAATAAAAATAAACTGACTGATTCTAGATGAATTAAAATGTCAACTAAGGATCTGGTATTCATCTAACAAATTATTTGAAGATAAACAAATGCAAGTTTGTGCATAAATGTTAGAAAAACACATCATAGAGTTTAAAAGAAGAAAAAAAAAATCACCTATGACAACTGAAAGCAGCATTGCTTTTTCAGCACTATATGGAGGCTGCAGATAACCCAGGTCTCTATTAGATTCTTTTTTAAACTCTTAATAAAAGGCTACAGTTTATATTAGTTTTAATGTACCTCATGCTTTCTATCCATTTCTAAATCCTTTTTAAGAAAAAATCGTTGGAATTTTAACTAGTTACAGATGGTAGAGATAAATTTGGTCTTTACAAATCTGTGTTTAAAATAGGATTTTCATGGAGAGGACTGTTTATATTTGCTAATATTATCCAGTCTGTCTATTTGTAAACAGGAGTCAGAGGTTTACAAGCTTTAGCCTGCGATAAAAGTAAATCAGAATAAGGGAAGACCATGAGCAATGGAAACCCCTGTTACACTGGAGCAGCTTTATCCAACAGGATAAAGACCAGACAGGCCACAGCAAGGGGCAAGCAATGAGCTGAAGGGAACAGATGCCCTTCAAAAAATGTGTTGTTTTCATGGAGAGAATAGCATTGGTAACTCATCAAATGGTCAGATTGGACTTCATGTGCCCTTGGCCTTCTGCTGGTATTTAGGCTAGAGCAGGATGGTAAACAGGCATGTACAGTCAGAGAGAGAGACCCAGGATTCCTGAGCTGTCTGCTGTTTCTGGGACATGTGCAAGGTCATGGGCAAGAGGGATGCTGCACAAAGCCTCCATCTGGCCTCTCCCCACTGCGGTTTTAGCTGCCATTGCAGGTGAGAAGGCTGAGGATCCTCAGTCATGTCCTGCTGCTCCTTGGATGAGCCTGTCTACTGCCCACTCTTGGAACATAGATATTCCTCCAGGCAAGAGCACAAAGTCCCCTTTTCCCTTACGCCAGGGTGACTTGCACAAGCTCTTACTACATTCTCTGGCTACATTCACCTTTCCCTCTGAGATACCAAAACTAAGCCAAGCTACTGACAATTTGTCACCAGGAAACAGCAGCAGTATCATGTCTATGCCACCCACTACACACAGAAGATCTTGGCTGCCCCAGCAGCTTCCAGCTCGTCGTGCTTTTGGGCCTCACTGCAGCACCCATCAACAAGGCAGAAAAACCGAAGGTTTAAAAAATTATAGATAAAAGAAAGCCCACAGCTTACAGATCAAACTCCAAACCAGAACAACCTCTTTGTTGTTCTGTCCTTGTTTTTGGCAAACCTACTATGTTTAATAATAGACAAGGGTGAGTCATTGCTGCCCCTCTCCACAGCCCAGGGTCTCTGGAGAGGAGGCTATTTTGGCTGTGATTTCTTCTGTACAAGCACTACCACCTGCACTGCAGCTCAATTTCCAGGGCTCAGAAGAGAGAACTCGTCTTCAAAACTCACAATTGAAGGGAAGGCAGCAACAGTGCACAAGGCTTGAGGCTAAGCCCTACATCCTGTGGCTTTCCAACAGGTTCCTCCTCTGTAACTGCTGGCCTACTGCATCCCTGCCAAGGTCTGAAGACAGACTCCAAACAGGGAGAAGTGACTACGACATCTGTGCTCACCACAACTTCAACATTCTGAACAACGAACACTCTACTTCAGCCAGATTTCTGGCAGGAAAAGCAAGTTCCATGTCTAAGATTTCCATTTAAGGACTTTTCCCAACCATCTTTTAGCTCAGCTGGCTATAGCATCACACAGAGGAAAGAAGCATTTGCATTGCCACCTCCCTGCCACCACACCACTATTTGGACAGGTGCCTCTTTCTGCCCATATGGACACGGAGAACACAAGTTCTGGAGGAACAGAAGGGCACCAAGCAGGCCCTGGCTGCTCCTGGGCTTCCTTCACATGCTGCTGTATCTCTCCTTTCCCCTCACCTTCAGCCTCATGTCTAGCAATTAAAGCAAAAAACCCAGAGGAATCCACATCCCAATAGACAGGGAACGAAGGGGAAAAGGGTCTCTTCCCCACATGCCTGTTGGGAGCAGGACAGATTTTGACCTTTGGGCTCCTGGTGCTGGTAGGAGAACTCAACAGTGTCAAGCAGAGGGGAGCTCTGTTGGCAGGAACAGCAGGAGGAGGAGGAGCAGGAGCAGGAGGAGGAGGAGAAGGAGGGGGAAAGCCACTCTGACAGGGAATGGCAGTGTCACCACGCTGTTACCCAGCCAGCACTGTGGCTGTGAGCACATGCAGGCACTGTCACACCGCTGGGTACAGCTGGCTGCTCATGAGGAGCAAAACAAGAGCCTGTACAATCTGACAGCCTGAGGTTAAAACAGATAAATAAACAAACTAGGTTTTGAATAACAACGAGACACATCTGTATTAAGAAATCATGATTGTTTTGTTAGAAGTATGCCAATGAAAGCAGTGTTTTATAGAGTATTTGAAAGACTGTCCTTTGAGCTGTTTTCAGCAAGCACATAGTTTATGCAGCTTTGATGAATTCCAAGGGTTTTTTTCTTCCTATAAGAGCCAATGATATCACCTAGAAAAACATTATACAAACACTACTTTCCTTGGCTTTTAAGTCTAGCAGAATGACAATTGCTACAGGGGGCAGAGGCCAGATAACACAATTCAGGCAGCTGTATTTTTTGCAGCTGTACTTCTGCATTTTTGTTAGAGATTATGGCTTTAGGCTGACCCGAGGACATAACCTGAAAGCTATTCTTGTGTGTCATTCAGAATCTTGCTTACTAATGTTAATACACTACAGAAAAAGAAGCTCTTACCATTTAGTGGGTCATATAATGACTAGAAATTTTAATTGTAAATTTATAATATTCACCAAAGAAAAATCTGTGGCCATCATAATGTTAGTGCTTTTCTGAGAAAGCTAACATACTAATGAGCAGATTAATCACTGTCTCTTAAAGCAAGAAATAGAAGGAACTGAATGAAATTATCAGTTAAAAAGATTTAAGGGAGACAAAAAGGTTTAAGGGAGACAAATTCATTCTATGCATAATTAATTTAACAAATTTACCAATTATGAGAAATGTTGTGAAAAGCCAGAGTTTAAGCTCCTTCCAAGTTTATGGATAAAGAGTCCAACAAGGCTGACAAGAAAGCAAGGACTCAGAAAGTATCTCCAGCTTGGAAGACCTCAGCTGCAGGGGAAGCAGGAAGACAACTTCCTGGCAAGCATCTCTGCTGGCCCACATCCCTGGGAGGAGTGCAAGGACACTGCCCGAGACAGAGGGTACAGGGCTAGAAGGGCTTCTGATCATATTTACCAGAGTCCTTCATATGTAACATTAATCCCAAAACAGAGACATAATGAAATTACTGTGACGGATGATTTCATAACTGCCCCAAGAGAACAAGTTGGGACACCAATTAATTTTATTGAGAAGGAACAGCAGTGGCCTAAGAACTTCTGCAGAGACCTAGTTTCCTGCATTAACAAAATAAGCAGATTAGATAAAAACCATAAAAGAGCAGCTATGCCAATAAAATTGCCTCCAAAGGAAGTGTTTTGATATTCTCTCCCATGAGCTCATAAATTTATGAGACCTATTATTTTAGCTTTACAGTGTGTATACAAATATATACACATATATATTTATATATGTATATATATTTGAACAGACATATATTCAAACTTTTCCAAAGTCAGACTTAAAACAGGAGCCTCATAAGAAATCACAGCATCTCACAGGTAGAAAAGGAGACTTCTAAGTAGGAAAAAATGACTTTTGAGCATAGGAGAGTTTTCAAATGTAATTATCCTGTCCAAGACAGGTTAATTTAAGCAATAAACCAAATCACAAATATCAAACCAGAACTTTCTGCAGTGCCCAATGAAGATACCTAAAACAAAGATAAAACTAACAGAATAGCTTATTACATGTCAGCTTACTGTTTATCAGCTAGAAACAAATCTAAGTACATTGTTAATTCAGGCCATCGAAGAATAGATCTGTATTAAAGAAAATTAATTCCATCAGTCAAAGTCAAATAGAAAAAAAAATCTTTAATAATATATTTTACATAAAATGTATCCACTGCACTCTAGGGCATTGAAGAAAAGCTAAGTGAAAACAGGACTCCTTTGGCTGATAAATATAAAGATACATATGTGCATGCATGCACACACACATGTACACACACACACATGTACACACACACATATTTGTCTGTGATGAAAATATGCCCTGGCTGAAGGAAAAGTGACTGCCTGAACTGATCTGAAAGACTTTATATTATAAATTTTTTTTTCAGTTTTACATCTTGATTCCATGCCATAATACTTAAATAGTTTTATCACTGAAATGAAAGGTCATTTTTACCAAGGCAAGAGAAAGCTTCTCCATGTTTTATGTATTTCAACTTTATTTGCAAGTCAATACATTCTGAATCTCTGTAGGTTTCCATTAAAGTGGAAATTGCAAAACTCTTTACCCTGATGGAAATTTGAAGCTGATATGCTCTAAGCCCTGCATGACTCCTCTTTTTTATATATATTTTATTTGTATTAACAATTATGTAAAGAAATTTCTGGGGGACAGATCATTAGAAGTGATTCTGGCATACTGCTGGTCTCAGACTGGCCAGAATTTCCTAAGAAATAAATTTAAATCAAGGTCAGTGTTTAAAATGCAAAAAGGCTCACGGCAGTCTGCTGCCATGGAGTTGCAACTGCAAAATAACAGTGAGTTTATTGTTAGTGTTGTAAATTATATCTGTAGATACTTGAGAGAATCTTGAGCAAAACTCCAGACACTAAAATAACAGAGAATTTTATTCACTAATTATGGAATTGTGAAGAGGGTTCTCTACATTCACTTCTCTTTGTGAGAAATATGTGTATTTTGGCATAACCCAGCACATACCACTGCTGTGGGTTGTGTTTGCACTGCAGGTGCACTCCAAGACTCACCCATGGATGTGACTGTGCCACCTTTGTGTCCTGTCTTCTCCTTCCCCAAGTGAAGCCCTGTGATGCTGTGTCTGGACAGGCCAGCTGGTGCCCTCTGGGCACTGTGCATCACTCAGCTTGGGGTCACCCAAAAGGGCACCTTGGCTGTGCAGACTAATGCTGCTGTGTGGGGTCAGACGGCTCCAGCGATGCTATTTGCTACACAGTGGCATCTTGACCAACGTGGGCAAGACCAGCTGGGCTGGGGACATCCTAAGGTGACTCTAACGCTCTGTGATTCAAGGTTCGGTGGAACTTGTTGACAGACTGAAATCAGGGGAAATTAAAGTGAAAATGAGATTAAATTGGTTGCTAAACACTCTGTGACCTTCAGACCATCTGGGAATGCCCACTTATGTCCCATGGAGATTGTGCTGAAATCACATCCCACCACATGCAAAGAAAAGCTTGCTCCTTACCAGACAAAGGCCAGACTTTCCTGCTGAAGAGTGGCATGTTGACTGACAGCTGCAGCTTTTTTGTGCTATTCCCTGGAGGAACCCAAGGAAACAAACACTTCCCAGACAGGATGGATTTCAAAAGAAAACAGTCCAATTATTGTTGCAAGAACTTAAATGAGAAAACACCTTCTGTCAGAAATGACCACTTATCAGATGCTAGACATCATCTGCACTGTAATGAAAAAACTGCAAGAATTATGCTGACTTCATCCATTTTAGTCTCCCGTGAGAGAATTGACTTGAAATACAAAATGGCACTTCACAACTACTTAAGAAAGCAGAATCTGAAAAGTGCTTTTGAAATTACCTGCTTTCACATCAGCAGAGCAATATTACCCCTGGTATTATTGATGTTGTTGTTTTACTGGTGAAGAAATAGAAGCATGTAGAATTAAAATAATTGCCATGGAATAGACAATTCTGATCGAGGAACAGAAATTAGATCTCCTGAAAGAAAACTCTGTGCTCTGTTTTCTTTCTTCCTCTCTGTGAATTTGATCAAATGCCACTAATAAAAGAGAGATTTACATTTGATTTCAGTACAAACAGAAGCAGGCTGACAAATGATTATGTGTATCAAATTGAAGTTATTATATCACAAGAAAAACTGTCATTCTTCTAAGAGAATTTGTGTCAGACAAATTTGTGTAAGACAAATTTGTGTCAAACAAAAGAAGACAAAGCTCTCCTCTCCTCTCCTCTCCTCTCCTCTGTATCTTATGCTTATTAAGCTCTTTTTAAAGACTTGTCAGGACATACTGTGATTAGGATATATAGTTGGGTATAGTAGTTAACCAAACAGATGGATACTCTCTGGAGTTCTATATAACAGCATGAGGTTTTCACTTTCAAGGTTTGTACAAATTAGAAAACAAATTAACAAGATAATAATTCCATTTTCTTCATAAGCTTTTTACTTGAAAATTTAAAACTGCCTGCCTGAATTGTCCAAATCAGAAAAACAGAGGCAAAAATTGTGCCAGTGTTATTTCAACATGAAAGAGCTCTTAAAACATATTTTATATTTTACAATGTGTTGTAAGAACAATCCAAATATCTTTTTCAAATAAGCAAGCTTGACACTTCACAATACATAGCAGTTCATGTATTAAACAAACTCTAAACAACTTAGACTGAGACTCTGCAAATCCAAACAGTCCAACATAGAAATGGTTCTCATCAGGAGACAGATGAAAGCAAGACAAAATTCTGAAGGACACAGGCTGTCTACGTGGCTCAGTGAATGCTCCAGTGGGGAGAGGCATAAAGATCCATATGGTATTAACCAAACCTTTGAAAGCCTTATGCTGAAAACTGTTCATTCCTTATGTGTAGAGTGAACTTATGCTGCCAGACTGGGATCACAGTGCTTTCTTCCTCTTTGAGTAAGTACAACCTGCAACCTCCCAGAGGCACTGCAACAACCCGCAGGCACTGACATCCCTGAAATCCCTCCAGCCTCTCCTGGGGTGTCCCGTTGTACTGCCCATGTCCAGGATACCATTTCAGCTCAGCTGATATTCTGGTCATTTCCACCAGCTGATATTCTGGTCTGGCCTCGGATGCCAGGGTTGCCTCTGGCCATCTCCAGGCTGCCTGCACCCCTGCCGGGGATGAGCTCTGGCTGGTGAGATCCTGCCTTGCTACCCTGTTCCCTCTGAGTTCCATCACTCCCTGTGCCAGGGAACAGCCAGCCCTTGCCCAGCACAAAAACCGCCACAGGATATGAAGTTGTACAACATCAGCCTAATCAAGTAGAAATGCAGGTCCTGAGTGAGTGCTTGCTGGGTACCAGTCGGGTGCCAGAGGTATTGAGGGTAGGCTTGGGTGGGCATAGCACTCCTGGCACTCCTGGGAAGTCTGCTGGGAGGAAGGATGCATTGTCCCTTCTGCTTTTCTATGGAAACAAAAATCTTTGTTCCAGTAAGAAAATATCAGACCATACAGAATTTAAATGGACTTTTATATTACAGCTCCGAACTGTTTAGAGCTGTCTTTCTAATGTATGCCCTTCTGTCTCACAAAGAGGTCAACCTCACTGAAAATAAAAGGTTTGATTTAATCAGGAAGAAACATACTTTAAAAACCTGTTATTACCCAAAAGCAGACATTACATAAATTTTATTCTATTTTTATGTCTTCCTGGCTCCAATCTTCTGAATCTGACATTAACCATAACAATCGCATATGTGACTAAACCAGGCCAAATTCTCATTTTTGTATTCCAGTATAAATATGGAAGCAATACTGTTGAAGTAATAGCTTTGAAGTAGACTCCCTCCACGAGAAAAGGACCTTTCTCAGAAGAGTCAGTCAGGAAAGTATGCTGATTTTGAGGCCAGGTTTTTACTGACAAGTTGGAATGCTGAAGTGGAGACCACCAGGATTGACATGAGAACCTGGCAGTCCCAGGGGCTGGGGACACAGGTTAATGTTGGTGGCATTTTTCAAAGCACATAAGGCTTCAAAGGTCTCACGCCACTTCAAAATGCCTTAGGCTTTCAGAAGTTCAAGGCTCACTAATTCACACTAAAACTTCAGCCTTTAAATGCATTTATCATTTGTGCCAATGAGACAGAGCCACTCATACCTCCATGAGATTCAGATTCACAGTCACAACCTCTCTCTTAGGTTTGACTTCAGTTTCTTGTTGAGGCTCTATCTTTGCTGCTCTTGAACATGCCAACTTTATACCAAGGCTCAGAAGATGGACCTTGCAGCTAACTCTGGGCAGGGAATACTGCAGTGCCCTATGGATGTAGCCTTGCAAGAAAGCTGCCAGCACTGACACGGCTACAGGTCACCCAGGCATTGAGCCAGTCAGGTGTGCACAGCCTGGGTCTCACGTTGCTGTCCCGAGCATCTGTGTTGCCCAGGTAGGCAAAACTTCCAGTTTTCCTCCTGGAAAAGCTAATGGCTTGGTGTGTTGCAAATGTACCCCCTGTACAGGTAGAAGTATTGATATCTTAACTGTGACTGTTTTGGAAAAAATTTACACGTCAAGCCATGGACAGATATCTTCTTCCATGTGCAGCAGAACAGAGACAAGAGACTGCAACTCAGCTGAAGAGGGCTGCTCCCTGCCCCAGGTCACAACCTCCACTACTCCTCTGTCAGAGAATTTTATGGGCACCTTCCCCAACTTGCTTCAGGAAAAATCAACCAGCTTAGTCCTGTCTACGCATTCAAACTGCTCCTTTAGTCTTTGCCTAGTTCAATGCAGAATGTAATTCCTGGCTGGATGCCTGCTTTTCCCCACAGTTCCCAGAAAAGCACAGTGCTAGGGTGATATCATTTGATGAACTTCCAGAAGAAAACAAAGTGCTGGAGGAGGAGTGTCCTTTTGAGGGTCTGGAAGCTTTCTTCTCTTCAGTTGTTCTTCTTATATGGTGAACACTGTTCTTTGGTGCCATACACTGTACCAAGGGAGCCACTGGGTGAAGGAGAATCTGTCTTCAGAGGTGTCCATGATCTAATAAATGACATTTACCTTGAGAGCATGAGAATTAAGCTATGTCTGGGGACTGCAACATATTCCACTATATATCCAGTGAAGTTCCCTATGCAGTTCTTGCTTTGCTGACTGTTCTCCATCAGTCACTCCTGTGCAAAGTGATTGCTCTCATGAGGGGAGCTCTCTGTGGACCTCTGCTCATAAAGTCCAGGTGGGAACACAAGCGAATACAAGGCACAAGGCACAAGGGGAAGTCTGTCCCCTATGACTTGTGCCAAGAATCTGTGACTTTTGTTCTTATTTGTCCCCATGTGCCTTGCAGCGTGATATTTTGGTTTTGCACGCTGCTTTTCCGCTTTCCAGGCCATCCAAAATGGTTTTCCCAGCCTGTTCTCTATTTCTCTTCTATCATCACAAGACTGGCAAGGCAGAATGATCTAAGACAGCAGATGGACATTTTCCTGGTAAGAGCTGGGGAGGAACTGAGATAAGGAAGCTTGCTTGAACTGAACGGTGTTCCACAGGAGATGGGCACATTGCTCTAGGCATCTATCCACATCTTTAAATGCCTACATGCTTCCATGTGCTGTATTCCAGTCCAGATTCATAACTAACCCTTCAAATTGTAGGTCATCTCTGAGGACAGTTTCTAATTTATGGCTCCTGTCTCTTTTTCTTATTTTATTTTTAGAAAATGGAGAAAACATTTCAAATAAGCCTCTAGCTGAAGTGTAGGGACACTCATACCCTGAGTCTTCCAGTGTTAAATCCTGACCATTTTTCTCTACACTGCAAGGAAACGTTATTGTCTCCATGTTACTTGCCAGCTGTAAGCAACTGGCCTCACTTCTTGGCTTTCTGTCAAAACAAATTCTGTCAGGTTATATTTATTTGTGTGTTCTGGTACAGCTGGCAGTGAAACTGCTTTTCCTGCCAGCATTCTTGTTAAAATTCCCCCCAGCTGAGTCAAGCTATCTCACCAATACACACTTTGACCAGGTTCTCGGGCATTTTTCAGAAAAACAACCTTCCAAATAATTGGAATACCTGGAGAGACGATGTTTCAAGTCAGACACTAAGAAATAAAATTGCTCTCACTCTTTTGATATTTTGAAAATCAAACATATTAAACTTCTGGCCTTGATTACAAGCACTCAATTTTTCATGATGGCTTGAGACATGGTTGAAGAATCTCACTGCATTCAATATAGTTATGAAGAAGATTGTTCAAACATGACTGAGTACAAACTTAAGTGAGTGAGACTGTTAAATGTCAGCACTGCTAATGAGGCCTTTAAGGACTGTAAGGAAATATTTAGCAAATGTTCCTTCCCACTGGGTGATTGATTCCTTTGGGCGCCATCAGCCATTCTGGTACTGGGAATCAGATTTCTCCGACTGCTCAAAAACTGTTGGGTCACTTTCTCCTACTTACACAAGGGAAATAAAACAGTGTAAAGCCATGTGAAGATTGCTGGATTGTGTAGCCAACCCAAGCAGTGTGGTGGTGGCCAGTTGTGGTCTTGATTCGTTACGAGTAAAGTGTGGTCTCACAGGTGGAGCTCTGGAAGTCCAGCATAACCCCCATAACACAAAACAAGCTGGGATATGCATAAAGCTGTGGCCAGCTGAAGGTGATGCTTATTGTACAATCCATGGGGAAAAAAATCCATCATTAAGACTTGTACTTTAAATGGCATAAAAATCATTCTGAGCAAAGAAACTGCAGAGTGTGGCACGCCAAACCATAAGCCACTGTTTCTGAGGCTTTGTAGAAAGGTAAGTGGTGGTGGCAGATTGAATGGCAGGTTTGAACCCTTAAGGCATGTGGACACAGCTGACTTCACGTGGATCATGCTTTGAGAGGGAGAAGACTGGCATAGCCAGGGAGATTTCAAATGAATTGTTGAAGGTGTCTCTCTCTCTCTGCTTCTCATCCTGATTTATTACCTCCTTAATCACCTTGTTTCTCTTACCACAGTTCCTAGATGGGAGAGTTGGGGGAGATCTGTGTGTCTCACAGTGAGGAGTCATGCTAGTGATGTGAGGTAATACGGGCCTTTGCTTTTGGAAAGCTGAGGATGCACAGATTATCTTGTTCTTCACCACTATTCTACTGCCAGGGTTGCAGACAGAAAGGGTCCACAAGTACCACAACTCCTCATCTAAATCTTTGTGCACAAGTTAAAACACATCTTCTACTGCTTAAACAGCTGTGTGTGTGTACTGGAAGTGAATTCAAAGCTAGCAAGGCAAGACAAAAGTAAGAACACAGCCAGGGTAGCTTGTGACTTATAGCTACTGGCACTTGACCAGATTTTATTTATAACAGACTCATGGGAAATCTTCTAGGGTTGTTTCAAAACAATGCCGATTAGTAAATTTTAGAATTAGCCCTACATAGTTGAACAAGTGAGAAAGATTAGATCATATCCCAGAAAGTCTCAAATCTGGGAATTGGTTACAATCCCTTAATTTCCAAGTTTAAAAATTGTTAATGTCATAGCCTGAGTATACCAGTAATGAAATGAGATTTCCTAATGGCTTGATGATAAAGACCCTCTGCTGAGCACCTGGCTTCAATGGGGATCTAACTTATAGAGTACGTTCTCAAGAGAGATCATAGAATCATAGAACAGTTTGCGTTAGAAGGGACCTTCAAAAGTCATCTAGTCCAACCCTCCCCACACTCATCAGGCACATCTTCAACCAGATCACTTTGCTCAGAGCCCTATTCAACCTGGCCTTGAATGTTTTCAGGGAAGGGGCGCTGACCACCTCTCAAGACAACCTGTTCCAGTGCTTTGGCATCATCATTATAAAAAATTTCTTCTTTCTATCTATTTAAAATCTACCCTATTCCAGTTTAAAGCCATTACCCCTTGTCCTATCACAACAGGCCCTACTAAAAAATCTATCACCATCTTTCTCATAAGTACCACCTTTCAGTACTGACTCTCTCAGCGTGTCTTCATAGGAGAGGTGCTCCAGACCTTTGATCATCTTTGTGGCCTTCTCTGAACCTGCTCCAACATGTCCATGTCTTTCCTGCACTAAGGATCCCAGATTTG
This sequence comes from Dasyornis broadbenti, assembly GCA_013397935.1. NCBI lineage: Eukaryota > Metazoa > Chordata > Aves > Passeriformes > Dasyornithidae > Dasyornis > Dasyornis broadbenti. The sequence goes on along the minus strand of VZRN01001778.1, from coordinate 790,787 downwards.
GACACAGCATTCCAGGTGGGATCTCACGAGAGCGGAGTAGAGGGGCATAAGCGCCTCCCTTGACCTGCTGGCCACGCTGCTTTTGATTCTTTAGATCTCCCACCCTAACAGACTGCAACAAGGTCCAGAAAAGCTTTTTGAATGTTTTTCCAATATCAAATGAATGAGATGACGTTAAGAACAGTGATGGAACAAAGGAATCTGCCTCTCACTTGGAAAATCTGTTCCAGAAACCATTCCGAGCAACCTGGTCTAGTGAAGTGTCCCTGCCCACAGCAGGGAGGCTGGAACTAGATGATCTTTAAGATCCCTTCCAACACAGACCATCCTATGATCCTATGACTAGAACTGATCAGTATGTCCATCATCTTCCAGTGAATGTCTTGATGTGCACTCTTGCTCTGCATAGTCGATTTGAAACCTATTGTAAAGCCATTTCCTAAACTTGGAATAACATTATTCTAACCCTGTGTTTATATCATTTTCATTATTATTTTTGGTGATGGCTATGATGAAGATGACTGTTATTTTTCTGAAAAAGAATACCATGTGCTTATTCTGGCTTTCAGTTTTTGGAAAAATACATTGAACTCCTCAAATGTTGTTTTTCCCTAGAGAAAAATCACTTGGCATATATAAATGACTTTGTTTCCTACTCCTGTTTATGGACAAAAGTTTTTATCTTTGAAAAGGACAACCAGAAGCCAAGAACAAAGTCTTATTTATGATTCATGTTCTGTCTCCCAGTTAACTCTCTGTGAACAAATACTTAACTGCAATATATGTGGCTCCTGAGAAAGTGATCTGGGAGGTCTATTATAACCTTTAACTTCATAAACCCCTGTGAACTGAAATCTCTGATTTTGGCCTCCTAAGTCAACTTGAAATTTCAAAAGTCATGGTCGCATATTCTTTTTCACCTTTAATGTTTCAGTGGTTCAAAGCACTCACAGGGAAACAGGGGACATGGGTTCAACACTGTACTTCCTTCCTTGGTCTGAGGAGATTCACACAAGAGACTGCAATAACAGACTGGCACCACCCTCCTTTTAAAATGACTATTACTATGCATAAAGAAATGCAAGAGTCTGGATTCAAAGGGCAAGAGAAGTCCTGATTCTCTGGCTTAAAGCATGGTTTCTTGAATGTCATTTTTTGGCTACCACTGTTGGAAGCAGCTTTCTGTGTTCCCCCCAAAACTAAATTCAGGTCTGTAAACATCATCACCGGGACATTATCACAATTTTCTCCCAAGCCCAGCTCTGTTCCCCTTCCTGCAGTCCCGCCATTCAGCTACACAGTCCCATCACTCCTTAAGATCCCCAACCCATAGATGAAAGCTCCATACATTCTCCTCTTTGCCTCCTCCTTCGCAAGCTGGTTCTCCAAACACAATGCCCCAGCCATCTAAGGCACATCCCTATTTCAACAACCACATTCCCCTCACCTTCTCCAAATGACATTTTTCCCATGGTCTTTTCAGAAATACATGTCCCAGACTAATTAATTTCCTGTAGGCACATGAGAAGAACAGCAGGGGAGGTCTGGGAGCTGGAGACAGTTTCACACATCAATAAGTTACTGGCTAGCCAGTGACAGGAGCAGCTGTGTGAAGGTTTTTACTCTGATTTGTGAAAGATCCTTGACACAGGCAATATTGAGCAGTTATTGAGATTGTTTTTGCTTGTCTTATATGCAACACAGTGTGGGAACATCTAGCCTACTGATTCAGACTTTCATCTGGCAAAGGGCAGGATTTTTTTCCAGTCCTTGATCCGTAGGTTATGTCTGCTTCTTATCCATCAGCTTTGTGTAAAATGCATATGCAGCCTTAAGCATGAAGTCCCTCCAAGCTGTTCCCTCCTGGCTAAGTGTTTAAAGTTTTTCTTCTCTGCAGACAGCTTTGTTGTCCCTGATTTAAGTCCTATGAAAATCCATGAGCTTTATTTGAGTACACTCAGTAGTACATCAGAGCAAACGTCACTATGAAGTTTGTGCTTGTAGCTAACAACTGACTTGCAGTTACCATTTGCTGCTCTGCTGTAATGTTAAGCATTCATATGCTAATCCATTCATGGACACTGCTGTGCCTGACTGTATGGTAAGGCTTTGTCAAATGACAGCAAAATTAATAGTTTGGTTTCTGCCAATTGAAAAGCAGAATATATATCACTAAAGAGAACTTTGAAGCATTGTTTATTTCTCTGCAAATGCAGTATTTTCATGGTTTTTTTCTGCATTACCACTGATACCATAACAGTTCCTAATTTTCTACTTTGTAAAATAAAAGGTTCTTCATAAAGACTGTGTATGTGTACATGCATGTGTATATGTATATGCTGACCTTCTCTCTGCTGAACAGATCTGACCATGCCATCCATATATCAGTTGAAATACCATGAACTGCAAATAAATATAATGACTTGGGGTTTTAAATCAATCACTTAATGCCAATCAGTATCACGGAGAGGAGAATGAAAATAACAATTTCTAGATTAAAAGGGTCTGCAGATGGATCTGAACAGGCTTGATCAGTGGGTTGAGGTAAGTTGTGTGAGGTTCAACAAGGCCAAGTGCCAGGTCCTGAAACCTCAGGTGGCACCATGACAGCAGCTGAACATGAGCCAGCGTGTGCTCAGGTGGCCAAGAAGGCTAATGGCATCCATCCTGGCCTGGATCAGCAATAGTGTAGCCAGCAGGACCAGAGCAGTGATTGTCTCCCTGTACTCAGCACTGGTAAGGCCACACATCACACCCTGCGTTCATTTCTGGACCCCACACCCAGAATGACATGGAGGTGCTGGAGTGTGTCCGGAGAAGGGCAGAGCAGTTGATGAAGGAGCTGGAGCACAAGTTCTATGAAGAGCAGCTGAGGGAGCTGGGAGTGTTTAGCCAAGGCTCAGGGGAGACCTTATCACTTTTTACAACTACCCAAAAGGAGGTGGTATCCAGGTGGGGGTCAGTCTCTTCTCCCAGGAAACAAGTGACAGGATGAGAGCAAATGATAACAAGTTGTGGCACTGGAGGTTTAAATTGGGTGGCAGGAAATCTTTCTTCACAGAAAGCATTGACAAGCATTGGAACAAGCTGCCCAGGAAAGCGGCAGAGTCACCATCCCTGTAAGTGTTCAAAAACATGTGGCTGTGACGTGGTTTTGTGGTGAACATGGCAATGGTGTTAGGTGGATGGTTGGACTTGATAATCTTATCTTGAAGGTCTTTTCCAACCTTAATGGTTCCATGATTCTATGATTCACTGTAAAAAAAAAGATAGATCGCATTTCACAGATATTTTTTCTCAATCACCTATTCTATTTCTTTGTTTTCTCCCCATAGAAATCAGAGGACTCTGCTTCCCTTGAATACTGTAAATTAGCTCTGAAGGAATGGACAGCTCCAACCAAAAAACCCACACAAGTTTTCTGAGAAGACAGCAAAGGAACTAGAAAAAACAGCTCGACTTGCAGGTTCTCACCCGACTCATGATTGACTCTCTGCCAATGTAACACTAATTTAAGACACCTTTGTATATCAGGTACTGCAATTAATCAGCATGTCACCGTTTGTACAGTTACTTTTCTTTAGTATCCCAGTATACAGTGGAACAGAGAAATCTAATTTCCATCCAATAGTTTATGAAAACACCCAAATACTATATATAAAGATTTAAACAATTTTCTTGCAAGATATTGGAACAGTTCATTGCGTATGACAGCCCAAGCCAGGCTTAAAGAATCCAACCTGTTAGCAGCCCATTCACACTCCACCATCCCCTGCAGGGCCGGGCAGCTGCCTGGCTCCACCTGACCGATTAGGGTGAAATGGTTATTTGTGCTGTTTCCAAGAGGCACTTAAGCTGTAGCTCTCTTTCTGCCATCCTTTCTGCAGGTTCAGCAAGTTTCTGCTGCGATTATTTCAAAATGAAATGAAGCTTTATCCTCACTAGAAGATACTGGCACTGTTTCTACAGACACATCCCTGTAACATAGACTAACTCCCTCCAGCAAGAGAGCTTTTCTCTGTAAATCTAATGTAGGGCCCAAAGACAAAATAAACTATGCAATCAAACGTCTTTGCATTGAAAAAATACAGATTATTTTTTCACGTGTCAACATTAGGCCCCAAAAACTGATATTCACCAGTTATGCTATGTCAGTTTACAGCTACTTACTTGAAAGACATACAGCAACATGTACAGTGACCAGAAAAGGCTCCAACCTGACAGACTTCCCTCCTTGCCTTCTACATAGATTTTGATAATGCAGGAATCCCAAGTCAAGCTCTGAATCTCTACCTCTGCATAATGCATCAGTGTCACACTTATTTGTATATTCAGAGTTATTTGCATGTGACTAGAGTGTCTTACTTACATTTTCTTTTCCAGATCCGAGGATGTTTGTGTTGCTGTACATTACAAGTTTTGCCATCTATACAAGCGAACAACCTCTTCAAAGCCAGACCAAAGGAGAAAATTACTACACCAGATATATCTGTAGCATCCCGGGTTTACCAGGCCCTGCAGGCCCCCCTGGAGCCAGTGGATCCCCCGGGCCACATGGACGCATTGGTCTTCCAGGAAGAGATGGTAGAGATGGCAGGAAGGGAGAAAAAGGTGAAAAAGGGAGTGCAGGTATTGAATATTTTGTGTAACCTAACACAGTAGTACACAAAAGCAAGACTTTTCATCATCGCTGTTATGTATATATACGTATAATGATGAATGTGTGTATGTGCCTGGGTTTAAGTGTGATGCATGTGTAAATATAATGAGAGAAAGTATGCAGATATATTTTAGTTATGTCTAATACACACATACTGGTATCAGTGTAAAGAAATGCAAACGCATAACTTTCCCTCACAGAGATGCTAGGAAAAAAGTTTGGGAAGAATGAAGCATATGTGGTGTCAAATAAATAGTATCACCTGTGTCATTAGCCAGGAGTAAAAGATTAGCAGGTACTTAGCTATGCACTAAAAATGCTCTAATTGTAGGAAATATTTAGTGCACAAGTATCATTATGTTGGTAGCCATGATGCTGTCCTTCCCATCAGCAGTGCCTGTAGTTCAGGCAGCAATAGACTGATTACATAGAAAATTCTTTAATGTGTAATCACCACATATGAAGAAAAGTAGGAATATAGAAATAAAGGACCTGCAGGCTGTGACGCCTGGTCATTTTTTCCAACCTGCAATTCCTTTTGCAAATTTACTAGAAGATTTTGAAAGTATTACTGAAATATTTTGAAATTCTGACCATGTTTTTCTTGTTTGTTCAGGCACACACAGTAGCCCACACAATCATTTACTGAGGTGATATGTGCAACGATTAACTAACTTAAAATGTTTTTGAAGGTTTAAGAGGAAAGACTGGACCATTAGGACCAGCTGGAGAGAAAGGAGACCAAGGTCAGTCTGGTAAAAAAGGACCTGGCGGATTGACTGGTGCCAAAGGTGAAGTAGGTCCAGCTGGACCACCTGGACCTAAGGGAGATAAAGGAGACCGAGGAGAGCCAGGCGCACCAGGGGTCTGTAAGTGTGGAAAGATAGTGCTGAAATCTGCCTTTTCTGTTGGCATCACCACGAGCTACCCAGAGGAAAGATTACCAATTGTATTCAATAAAGTCCTCTTCAATGAGGGGGAGCATTACAACCCGTCCACAGGAAAGTTCATTTGTGCCATCCCAGGGATTTATTATTTTTCTTATGATATCACTTTAGCAAACAAGCATCTTGCGATTGGGCTGGTTCACAATGGGAAGTACCGGATCAAGACTTTTGATGCGAACACAGGCAACCACGATGTAGCTTCTGGATCCACAGTGATCTACCTTCAGCCAGAAGATGAAGTATGGCTTGAGATCTTCTACACTGATCAAAATGGTCTCTTTTCTGATCCAACATGGGCAGACAGTTTGTTTTCTGGATTTCTCTTATATGTTGATACAGATTACCTTGATGCTTTATCAGATGAAGATGAGCTCTGAAGCAGATGTCAAATGACATTCAAACTGGAGGCCTCAGCACGAGATTTCACTCAGCTGTTTGGGGAATATGAAGTTGAAATAAAAATAATAAAAAAAAATCTGTGAGTTCATTCTTGCTTTGATTGGAACAAATCTGAGCTTGTAAGAATGTTTCTAGAATCTAAGATGGATTTTTTAACAAACAGCAGGGATATCAAAATGAACTGTAATTAACAAAAGACTGCATCACTCCAGAACTGACTCTTCGCTAAAATTATGTTTATAATACTATTTAAACAAATTTAAGATACTGTATATTGGATTTTATGTAAAATGTATTAAGTTGCAATTTAGAATGGATATTTTGTATATTACATTAAAGTAAAATTGAACAATTCACCTCAATATCATCTTTGGTCATTTTTAAAAGAGGCAAGACATTAAAAACAGATAAAACATTGAATTTTTTGAAGGAGAGGAAAATAGGAATGAATGCTTCAGGATGTCACTGCACAGGTTACAAGGACAGTCCCATCTGATATTTACACCAACAAATAGCATTAATAACTAACCAACCTCCCAATAAGTACATGAAGATTTGTTCTAGCTGAGGACTACTCAACAGCAGCCATAAAAGACCAGAACAAAGTTATTAAACATATAAAGAAATTAAAAACTGGGACATCTGAAAACTTGGAGATAGTATTTAATGTGGGTATTTTCAGTGTAATTGCAAGTGTCTCTGCTATTCTTTCAATGCCATTTCGTATCTTTATGAGAAATGTAGAAAAAAAAATATAGACTTTTTGCTGAAGAAAATTGTGAATGCCAAAAAATGACAGTACAGTAATCACTAATAAGAGTAAATTATATGAAACAAAGTGAGTCATATCATTAAAGCAGAAGTTATATTTTAATATGGCCAAATGCCATGAAATAAATGTAGGTCACACACAAGATGAAAAACTGCATTCAGGAAATCAATTAATTTGGAAAAGGTTCACAGGACCTCATGGACCATCGGCTAAATAGGAGTAATAAAAGTAGGCTGTTGCTACAGCCCTTTTGATGTATGATAAATTGAATTAAAAGTAGAGATAAATAGTAGTTACCTAGGTAGCTACTATTTCTGTCAGTGTTTCAAAAACTTACTTGACAGTTGAGAAAAAAATGTTTATACTTTCATTCATGGGGATTACACAAGAGACATAACAAGGTCAATTTACTGTTCTTGTCAATGAGGTTAAGAGGTGATTTAAACACCGTCTGCAGGTATCCATCTGGAGATAAAATATCTGGTAGTAGGTGGCACTTCCCTCTATCAGTTAGAAGCACAGTAAGATCCATTGGTGAGAAACTGTTATCAATCCCCACTGGGAATGAGGAAACCATTATACCAGTGGCAGACACCAATCACTGCAAAAATATCTAGGAACATCATGAGTTCTCCAGCATTCAACACCAGTCAAGACTGGCAATCTGTCATTGGGTCCTCTTCCTTTCCAAGAATTTCCAATCTTTTATTCATCCCAGATTTACACAGACCTGCTATTTCTAACAGTTATTCAGATCATGTTAAATGTTAGTGGTCTGTGTTGCACAACTCTTGAACCCACTTTAGTTACGACCAAGGCAGAGGGAAATTTCTAGTGTTTTGCTCTGTACTTGACCAAACTGAGAAAGTTACAACCAGGCAAAATGACACAAAAATACTGCTGAGATTACAGAACCAGCATGACAGTTATGTATGGAACATGAGTCTGTGCACTCTGTATCCATGCCCTCATTTCCTCCCACATTAGCATGCATGGCTTTGAGTACATGACTGCTGCTTTATGCAGTGAACAGGTGCAAAGCCCTGACCACAAATCAAACTGACAATGCTTGTAAAACCATTATTTTCTTTGACAGTGAGAGATGTGTGATAGAAGACAAAAGCAGATTATTTTTCTAACTAGACATCAAATTTTTTAGTGTCATACAAGGGCTGCTTTCTGTGAAAAATATGGAAGAGAACACTTGGAGATTCAGTTTATCACCCTGCTGTACAATCATTTATACATCTGAAAATTAAGGACAATATGAGTGCAAAATGCAGTCCAATCATCATTTACAATTATGATTGATGCTGATGCTTCCCAGCCATCAGTGCCTATCTGCGGCACAAAGGGCACCAGAATTGCTCGGTGCTGCCTGCAGTGAATTCCCCAGGACAGAACAGAGGATCCTATCAAGCCCATGACTTCCAGGAAGCATAAATCAATAGATGCAGGACTGGACCCATAATACGTATCATGCAGCAAAAGCAACTAATAGAAGTTTCTGATTTTATGATTATCTTAGAAAATATGGAAATAGGTTTATGACATTTGAATCAATATAAAGTTTATGTTAGGAGTAACAGGTCAGTTTTATTAGAATTAGAAAATCTGATAAACCCAACCTTAAGGAAAGAGTAGGACTGATTTTCTTCAGACTCCACAGAAATGTATTTGGTAGTTATAATATATCTGGAAATTTTCAGGCAAAACTGATTTTTCTCAATTAAACAGAGAAAATATATAGCTTTATAGTGAAATATTCCTGGTTGCAATCCTAACTGTAAGGAAATTGCTCCTCTGTAATAATCTGTAAAAATTAATCCGATATAAAAGAGGTATTTTAACCATACCTATGTTAAAAATGACACCATGGGAACAAGTAAACCAAGAGTTACTGCTTTCTTTTTCTTAGCAATTTTAGATTTATGTTTACACAAAGATAGAAAAGTAACTTTAGTTTCCCAACGTTTTCCCATTTGGATTCGATAGTTTTTTGAACAGTTTCATATTTTGGCATGAAGAGTTAAAAATAAGTAATTCTGTTGAATTATTTCTACAGGTTTTGGCAAGAAGAATATTGCTAATACACATATGGACAACATATGCATACAAGTACCATGTGTTCCTGCCCTCATTAAGGGTCTCAAGACATTATCCTAAAGTAAATCATTGCTATTGCTAATATATTATTTGAAAATAGATCAACTTTGATGACATGATATTGCATTTGGGGTATTTATCTGTCAAAATTTGAATTTATATGGAAAACATCTTGGGCTGATGTCTTCCCACAATTCACACCAGTACATGGGGAGGTCTGGTTGATTTCAAATCATTGTAGGATAACAAAGAGCAAAATCAATGATTTCTACACAGTATATTGGTCATTCTACACATGCCACAATGCCATATAAAATTAGGCATCTAGATCAAATTAGTCATCTAGACTTTGCCTACAGTCCACAGAGAGAAATAAGTGTCACTAGGAGTAACTCTGGGAGGAAGCATGTCTTTACTGCAGCACCAGGTCTTGGGCTTCCTGATCAAGGCTGCAAGAACTCATACAAATCTCAAACCATTAGGAAACCTTCAAACAATATTAAGAACATCAGTGTTCCTAGGATTCTTAAGTGAAATTATGTATATATTTGCCTGGGATATATGTATATAAAAATAAAGTTATTTGAAACAAAACAGCTCTCCACAGTCTTGTACTCTTTCAGACTTTATTTATACTTGGTAGAATGATATTAAGGAAAAAGTCAGTCACACATTCCATTGCTGAATATTTTTAACCTGGATAATTAATTAAACATTTATCTACATTTTCAAAATATTATGAGTATATTACATTGAATAAATACTTTCACTTTCTTGACTACTGGTATTCATGTTCATATGGTTATGCTGTTATACAATTTTTTCAGAAGCAATAGGTCCCCAGTGTTTTACAATGTTGAGACAATACAGAGGAAATAATTACTAATGGACATCAGGTCTGAGAACATTATCTACATTCTTATCTTTTTAAATACACCTAAGACCATTTCTGTACTTTTAGGATAAGCAAAAATATACAGAACTGGAAGCAACTTATTTCCTACTGAGTATGTTACATTAGCTATTGCAGTTCATTTACTACTCTAATTACCTTCCACAGGTCACCCACTAGGTTCCATTCATATTCATTCACTAAGATATTTACTAAATAAATTAGTTTTCACTGACTGGTTTATTTACTGATTTATTTATCCATTGACAGGTAATTCATACTCAGAATAATTATACTAATGCTGTGTGAGCAGTTTGGTCAGCAGGAACTTCAGTTTTATCTGGAAATGGGCCTTGCTTTGTTTCTGCTTTTCAGTAGCTGATGAGTCCCATCCAAGAAATAATACATGAAAGTAAATTGGGAAAAAATAGAGTTGAGAAAGCAATATACCAGTGAGTAACGCTTTCAAGAAGCACTTTATTCCTTTCACTATAAACTATCTAGACTTCAGCTCAGAGAGCATTTAGAGGTTATATACACTTCCCTGTAACTCCTTAGGTCAACACTCCCAACTGAGGTTACATCAGCATTTTTGAATTTCAGAGGCATGATTCTTCCTCACATCCACAGGAAGAAATTTTGAAATACTGTCATGAAATTCTCAGTCACTGATACTTGGTTTTGTCCTAGCTGCATCCATCAGATCAATTGATTAAAGTTTCTACCTAAGGGAAAAGAAAAATTAATTAGACATATTATATATATATATATATATATATAATAGCAAATATTCACAAAGAGAAAGTTGTCCTGGATTAGTTGGCCCATATTCCTCAATTCTGAGTATAATTTTGGTATAATTTTGGCAGCTATCTGCTGGAAGAGGTGTAAGGAGATTTTTCCTCTATGCAGATTGTTCTTGTAGCAGCAAGTATTAGTATAAAATTTATCTGACTTTAATCTCTAAAAGTTCAAAAATCATTGTGTAGGCTAAATGAGTTGTTGGCTCTCCTGTCATCAGTGCAAAGAAATAGGTGGGGTAAATCTCTATTTGGATGACCCTGTATTAGAGACTTATATTAAGAAAGAAAGAATCGGGAGATACTTGTGTCTTAACACTGCGGGGATCTAAGTTACTAGCTTAGGCCAGCCTTTAACTTTGAGATGGCAAAAGTTAAATAAGACGTCTGCTCTTCAAGAACAATCTACTATGTGGAAAAATTGGCATAATGTAATTTGGCAATTTATATGTCTCAAAATCAGAGAGAAGATGTGGATTGATGGGAACAGAGAAGTACCCTGATAATGATGGAAGTGACCTCTTGGCAGATTCTTCATGAAGTATTGCTCAAGTTCCTCCTGGGACAACTCCAACTGGAGTAACTTGGCTGGTCTCCAGAAAATGTTGTAATATATTAAGATGGGTTAGCCATCCTCTCATACCTCCAAATGCAATACACTTAGGTATATACAAAATATTGACATTTTTAAGGATACTTAAATGAATCCTGGAGTGGTTCTACTTACACCAAAATAAAAAATAATAAATTCGTTTCTTTTCAACTTTAAAGCACCTGTCCTAAATCCTATATCCAATACAAAATACAAGGCAGTATTTTTAAAATCATCTCTGTGGTAGAATAACCTTATTTATGGCATCTTAATAAAGAGACGAAAAATAGTGTATTCTTGAAAAATTTAAATGAACCATGATTGTCAGTGGAGTCTAAAGTGATTTTTTTGCAAGAAGTAGGAGGGATTTCTAAAAATGAGTGAATTACATGAAGGAAATGTACCAGTAGTCATTTTTCTTTCACTGCTTTCAACACTGTTATCTCTAGGTTCAGAAGAAAGTGAAAAGGACTTAAAACTTTTAAGCTGAACAACAATCTCTTTCATAATCTCAAACCTTGCTTACCACTGATGCTGATTTCCATTCCATTCACCACCTGCATTCATGCACATTTTATCAGCTGTTCTGATGTGTGAGCACAGACTTCCAAACTGCATATGACAAATTACAGGAAATGATATTTGTGATTTCTGTCATGTTGGAGTAAGGTGTGATCAGTTTCAAATAATTAAGACGAGCAGAGTTTGTTCTTTCTTGTTTGTAAGTGCCCTGAAACTGGGATCACTGTAGAGTTGCACATTGCACTTGAATTCCTATTCTAAGAACACAGCAAGATGTACTCTTATTCTGTAAATGCTGTATGTGGCTTGTACATTTGGCTTGCTGTTTCCCTTCTATTCATTTTACAAATTTTGACTTTGATTCGAGGCAGGCAATAAGAGGCATATATGGAAAAGCAAACCTTGTATTATTCTCGAAGCTTGAGAAACAACTCCATTGTTCACTGTCCCCTGTTGAGTTTTAGACTCTTTTAACTCTGAACTAGGGGCATATGATGCCACTGCCTGCTCCTGGGGCATCCAGCATCATGGGCACTACAAGCAGCCATCCACTCTGCCTTTCCTAAAAGCCAGCCTTGACTGTTGTCAAGGTTTGAGCCTGGCCAAATGCCAGGTACCCCCAAATTAACACACCCACACCCAGGGCTCATGAGTTGAGATAAGGAAACGCGGGAGAAGACGCACTTAGAATAGGCAAAACAGGACTAACTTAGGTTGCAAAGTGATCTAATTTATTACTAACAGAGTCAGAGGAGTAAATGAGAGGTAAAATAAACCCTTCAAGGCCACCGTTTCTTCGCTCACCCCCCTCCCTCCTTCCCAGCAGCTGCACAAGGGAACAAGGTATGGGGGGAGGGTTAGGTCAGTTCATCACCCAGATCTTCTTCCCCTGCCCGGGGAGAGGTTCTTTTCCTCTGCGTAGCCATGGGTCTCACCGTCGGCAGCCCGCCCGACACTGCTACAGTGACGCTGGTCCCCACACAGGCAAGCAGTCTCCCCAAAACTGCTA
>VZRN01001778.1:743506-777918 GCA_013397935.1 Dasyornis broadbenti | reverse complement strand
ACCACGGCCACTTTCAGGGTATCCACTCGCTTTGGGGCAAGTGGATCTCAGCATTTCCCGTGGGCCCCCATGGGCTGCAGGGGCACTCCCTGCTTCACCACGGGCCTCACCACGGCCTGCAGAGGCTGCAGAGCTCCGGCGCCTGGAGCTCCCCCTCCCCCTCCTTCTCCACTGACCTTGGTCTCTCCATGTTGTTTTCCCTCACATACTCTCACCTACTCCTCCTCCTCTGGCTAAGGAAAAGTGCGTGCACCCATTGTTTTGATTTCGTCTTAAATATGTTTTTCACAGAGGCGTAACCAACATCTCTAATTGGCCCAGGCTTGGCCAGCAGCATGTCCATCACCTCAGAGCTGGACATGGTGAAGGCTTCGAGAAGCTTCACAGAGGAGCCATCTTTGTGGCCCCCCCCCCCACTAGAAAAACCTGGGCCAAGCTAAACCACGACAACTGTCATTGACAAAACAGCAGTTAATGGCCAAGTGTGACAGTGTCACATCTAACAAACCACCTTATGTAGAAGACTAAGTCTGCTGCCCAGTGTAATCAATAGCATTAGGCTGGCCTTTGTTTTTATAATGCTGACTGAGATAAATGAGTTGTTCTCCACCCCAGAAAACATGTGTGGTTTGAATTCTGTATGTCTCCTGTGAGCAGAGTCATTGTACTGACGTGTGTTTTTAAGCAGCTTCCCATCCTGTTAAGCAAAAGTTCCCCACTGCTCCTTTAGGGTCTCATAGTAATGTTCCTTACATAATGCTGTTCATATTTGTCCATTATTTAAACTGTTTGTACAACTGTTTCTGATACTGGAGTATATATTTTTGGGACACAGACCCATTAGCAAAACAAGATGTTGAACCTGAGTTCTTGCCAAAATTTTGTATGAAGTTTCACCCACTGGATCATTTCCACAGTACCATATGCAGTGATTCTTAGCAGATAATAAAGATGTGTACCCTAAGAAACCTGTCCTCCTATTACATATCCTTCCCATTCTTGAAAGCTGTTGTCATGTCAGATGATTCTAGCTATGACAGTTCCTCTTTCCACAATTAAAAATGCATACTCTTAATCTCTTTTAACTGCTATGTTTACTTCTTCCCATGGTATCCTTCTTAGGATAGCATTCAGAAATGAGAAGCAATTTATCCATCTCTTTTCAAGTGATTCCAACTACTAAAACTTTGCAGTAATAGACCTTCAGCTGTTAAATGGACTGTTTATATACAGACAATTATAAATAGGTCTAATAACTCTATTTAGTATTCACAATTTTGTTTATTCTGATCATACTAGAGATATTTATACACGTTAACATAAGAAATTATTTTGATAACAATTCAGTGCAGCAGAAAAGAACCCCCCTGCAGACTTGACATGAAAGTTATAAGTCCTTTTGTGACTACAAAAATTAGGAATGGTATATAAGACAATCCACATTTCTACAAACCATCTCACAGTGCTGACACTTCTGCCATTCCTAGTATCTACATAAGCTGGTTGTGAGCATTTAACAAGCAGATAAACCCATCCCTCCTGTTTCTCTAACCAGGGCTTCAGGAGTGTGATTCCCTTTAAGCAGGTTCTAAAACAACTATCATAGCCTTCATATACTTTTTTTTTTTTTTTTCCGGCTCGTAAGTATTAAAGTATATTAATAACTCTATGAAGTTATGATTTGTCTTACTTCTTACTCTGGCTTCAGCATCTGCCTTCCCCAAACTCAGAGTGTTTACTGGCACATTTTTTACTCCTGGGGTGGCAAAAAGCCTGTTTGCCACTAACAGTTCCTGAGAGATGATACTTTTTTTAACTCTGCTATGTTTCCTGTAACTTTTACCCCAAATGAAAAGCTAAGAAGTTTGCTGAGGCTGATGCTGATTTGTAAAGGACACCTGTAAAGAATAATGCACCATTGTCCCCTTGATGCAGGTCCAGTAATTACTCTGAGTACTTTAATGCATTAGAACACAGCACTAGGAAAACAACAGGCTACTAACCATCCCCTTCAAGGATTTATCCCACATGAAGTTTCCAGGGATTTTTTTCAGAGTGAAACTAATCTAAAAAAATATTTACTTGCTGGAATATTGTCATATAGTCTGAGTTAGAGATTTAACACCTCTCTTTAGTCAACAGAGGGAACCAGTCTCTTCGATAACTGATTGCTGTTTGGGAATCACTGCTCTAGTTCATACAAGTCTCAAGAAGTGGAACTCTCCTCTATTTAATTTAGAAGAAGTACACAGAAATTAAGTCTGATAATTTAGCAAAGTTAAGATACTTAAAGTTAGGGTGAGTGACTATTTTATTGTATTTCAGCCTGAAATAACCATTCTTGACCCTGAAAAAAAATATACTGTGGATATGTGCTTTTGAAAATCACTGCAGTAACTGAAATGGTCTGCTGGAGCAGCATCCTCTCCATGCTTTAGTTATGATTTCCCTTTTACTAGAGGTGAAATTGTTTACAAAAAGAAGTTTGCCAGAAGTGTTCTAGTAGTTTAAGCAGGAAATCTGACTCTTTCTCTTTAAAAGCACAGCTGAGGCGCTGCTTTTAGGGGGAGTGTTGTGTTTGGCTCTTGTCTGTGATCCAAGAGCTGCTGTATAAGAAAACCCAGGTAGGAAGCAAACATTTTCGTTAAGCTCCGTTTCACTGACACTGCATTTAACATATTTTCTTGAATGAGACAGATTTAAGTAACTCAAAATTACTTTCTGGTTACTTTTGATGTAATAATTTTTTTAAAGAGCAGTGAGAGAAACTTCTCTGTGTTTCTGTTGTTAGTTTTCAGTGCTTGGAAACCACCTCTGAGCTAGTGGAGAGTTTTATAGTTCTTGCATCCAGTTGTTTATTACATTTTAAAGTGTCTGTTATAGTACGTAACTTCAAGAAATGCTACCAGATTGTTAAAGAAAGGGGCCATAAAGCATTTCTTCAATGTTGTCAGTGTTTTCCACTTACATGGGCCTTTAGGAAAGATTATTCAAATTTGATATGAAGAAGAGATTTATCTGCCAAGCAATAAAAACATTGCTGCTTCTTGCAATGCTATACTTTTTGTGCCATGAAGAGGGTATTTGATGAACCTTGCCAGCAGCAAGGAAATGTGGCCATTTTTAGGTACATCACCCTTAGCTTGGTGAGAGATACTGAGGAAAGTGATGCTGAGGGAAATGCACAGGTGGTTTGGGAGGGAGTTACGTATATCTAAGAAACCTCTTGCTTAGGGCGAGTTCAGCTCCTTCTGCTAGTTGAGACATATTTAGAAATCTGATAATACTTGAGGCCAGTATTTGGTAAAGCTAAGCTTCAGGCAGGAGATAACTTCTTCTCCTTTTTCATTAGGTATCTCCTAAGAGATCAGGAGGGATATGAAGATCACTCTGCATCTTCTAGGCTGGGCTGGAAGCACTTTTTGAAGCAAGCATGCATGAGCCTGTACAAACCCACTACAAAGAAGTACCAGGGAAACCACAGGTGACCTGTGTCAGCCTCAGTTAGCCCCCTTGCTAAAGGAGATTTAGCCAGGTACAGAAAAAGGCCCCACATTTTATTCCCACAAATTGTTTCATGGGGATTTTAAAATCCAGAATAAAATCCAGAATGCGGTTGTGATTTACTTCATCTGTGAGCACAGTACATTGGCCCTTGGGTTTTGCACTGGTGCAGCTACACTGGCACAACCTTTTTGCCAGGAACAAGTAGAGCTGTGGTCATGTTTCCATCTGGGAAAGGAAAAGCAAGAACCCGCAGTAACAGTAGCAACAAATTGAGTTCTGTAGGTATAAATGTAAAAATTTCCTCAATGCTTGTAACCAAATACAGCCCCTTTCTAGTGCAAATGAAACTGAAGTAATTTGGTGGGTAGAAGTGATTTCAGCCCAACACTGAAAGGGGGTAAAAAAGGGATTGAACATATCCCTGTGATGTGAATATTGCAGTTGGCTTTATAGACCACAGATGAGTTGTTTGTGTTAAAAAAATAACAAGAGTGTTCACACAGCATGTACAGGCCCACATTATTCACTATTATATAGAATAATTAAATGGATACATACATTTTTAATCATTCCATTATGAAAAAAATTAGGTTTTTTTTAAGTACTAAGTCTGTATGTTAAATAGTGTAATTTGAGTGTTTGGGGAAAAATGTTAAATGGAATGTCTCTCATGATCATTATGCACGTATTGAGTAATTCCTGTGTTGCATGTGACAGACAGGTGTCAGCCACTGCCCAGGTGAACTTCAGTGAAGAATCCCGATGATAATCATGGAGGTTAGTGTTCAGTTCATACAGACAAATGTGGTGTATGATCATTTTTCACTGAGAGGAATAGGAATCTTTTATATATGTAGCTGTAAAGTAAAATAAGTAAGCCAAGACTCTCTTTTAAGCTCATCTGTCAGTATTATTCTAGTTAATACAGATTTGCATAATTAATTTCTCTGTAAATACACTGCAACTATAAGTACCACTGCTGGAAGTAGGCACCTTTAATGTGTTTTGGATTTGTGGGGTTTTTTAAATTTTATTTCATATTGATCCACACTTAGTCGATCCAATTATCTTCAAATTATTGGTTAAATACATTTAATCTTGAGTAGGTTGCAAAACAATGAAGTTACCCTGTTTTCTTATCTGCAGAATAGTTTTGGACGTGATCATATTTAAACAATAAAATGACAGAAGGGGAAAAGAAATCCAAAACTTCTATGGTATGAGATTAACTGTCAAGATAAGGCAAGATGCTTTTGGGGCATCACTAGACTTTAATCTTGCTAACAAACAGCGGTGTGTGCTAACTTTGGACAGTGTCAGGACTGTTGCCTGGCAGTGCCATCAGTGGAACACGTGTGTATATATATGTACATGTGCATACATGGGAGATAGATATAGAGATATATACAGGATGTATATATAAATGGATAGATAGACAGATCCTGTCTATTATACACACACACAGAAGAGATATATATAGCCCCATATATTTTTATATACACACACGAGATATGCAGACATATATGCATGTATGTATATCTAGATGGACATTTACAGGAGATATATGTTTCTATAGATTTAGATCTATATACAGGAAATATATGTGTATATACCCTATATATGTATGTATGTACACATACACAGAATATATACAGATATACCCGTATGTATGTACACATACACAGAATATGTACAGATAAACCTGTACATATTAATTATATTTGTGTAAAGCGGGTGCAGTCGCGTGTCCGTCTGTCCCGCTGTCCCCGGCCAGGTCCTTGCCGCGCGCTCCCGGCCCGCGCGGGCCCCGCGCACGCGCATCGCCGCGCACGCGCGCTCGCCCTGCCCCGCTGAGGGCCAGGGCTGGCTCCTGCTCCCGCTCCCGGCCCGGCCGCGCTGACGCCGCCATCGTCTTTCCCTTCCCGCTGCAGCCGCCGGAGGCTGCGGGTCCCGCCGGGCCGCGGCGGAGCGCAGCAGCACCATGGCGGCAGCACGGCCCAGCGACGCCCCCGGCACAGCGCGCGGTGAGTGACTCCCAGCGGCGGGGCGGGGCGTGGGGTGCGGGTTCGCCGGGTTCGGCTGCCAGCCCGTCGGTGCCGAGTCCCGGCCGAGGGGGGTTCGTCCGGGCGCTGTCTCTTGGGCTGTGTCTCCGCTCGGAGGTTCTCTGTGGAGCACAGGCGGCACTCTGCTCCTCGCTGGGCTTCCTTGGGTCTTCCTGGCATCCGAGGGATGGACGCGTGTCTGTGTTTGTCAATATCGAGCCAGCTCGGGCTTTGAGCGGGCAGGCAGCTCTGCACGCGGAAGACGTGCTCCTATCGTATTTAAATATGGTTAGATTATGAAATGCTGTTACGTTTTTGAGGTATATTACTGTAGATTATAGTATTTATATAATTGACCTGAACTGGCCAGTCAGCCTTGTCTCCATCCCTGGGAAGGTGATGGGACAAATCATTCCAGAGGTCATCACTAAGCATGTAAAAGAAAAGAAAGTCATCTGGAATAGTCAGCATGGATCTGGCATGTGGAAGTCAATCTAATAGCTGCCTATCATGGCATGGCAGGATGGGTCAGTGAGGGAAGAGCAATTGGTGTTGTCTGTCTTGACTTCTCAAGGTTTTTTGACGCTGTCTCCCACAATATCCTTGCAGGTAAGCTTAGGAAATGTGGGTTAGATGAATGGACTGTGAGGTGGATCAACAACTGGCTGAATGGCAGAGCTCAGAGGGTTGTGATCAGCAGAGTAGGAGGCCTGTAGTCCGTGGCATTCCCAGGGGATCTGTAGTGGGTCCAGTCTTGATCGTTTCGTTTATCAATGATCTGGACCAAGGGGTGGAATGTACCCTCTGCAAGTTTTCTGGTGGTAGAAAACTGGGGGAGTGGCTGATACACCTGGAGGCTGTGCTCCTGTTCAGTGGACTCTGCAGAGCTGGGCAGAGGGAAACTTAACAAGGTTCAACAAGGGCAAATGTAGGGTCCTGCACCTGGGGAGGAATAACCCCAATAACCAGCACAGGCTGGGGACTGACCTACTAAAGAGCAGCTCTGCTAAAAAGGACCTGGGAGTCATGGTGAGTGACAATCTGTCCATGAGGCAGCAGTGCCCTTGTGGCCAGCAGGGCCAATGGTGTCCTAGGGTGCCTCAGGAAAAGTGTGGCTGGCAGGTCCAGGGAGGTGATTCTCCCCCTCTACTCTGCCCTAGTGAGACCACATCTGGAGTGCTGTGTCCAGCTGTGGGCTCCTCAGTACGAGAAAGACATGGAGCTACTGGAGAGGGTCCAGTGGAGGGCCATGAAGATACTGAGGGGTCTGGCCTATTTCTCTTATTAGAAGAGACTGTGGGAGGTGTGCCTGTTTAGCCTGGAGAGGAAAAGACTGAGAGGGGATCTCATTAAAGCAGGTGCCAAGAGGATGGTGCCAGACTTTCGAGTGGTGCCCAGCGACAGGATAAGGAGCAATGGTCATAAACTAAAACAAAAGTTTCACTTCAACATGAGAAAGAACTTTTTTACACAGAGGGTAGCAGAGCACTGGAAAATGCTGCCCAGGGAGGTAATGGAGTGTCCCACTCCAGCGATACTCAAAACCTACCAGGACACATTCCTGTGTAAGCTGCTCTATGTGACCCTACCTTGCCGTGGGGGTTGGATTGGGTGATCTCCAGAGGTCCAACCCTAATGATACTGTGAACCTCAATTTGTATTTGAAGTGTTTCTCACGGGTATGAAAATGTATAGATGTATTGATGTGCTATTTTCACTGTCACATGTGAAACACTCTACTTGCAAAGTAGGAGAGTGTAAGAGAGTGATGTGGGAAACTGCTAAAACTGTATGTCTGATCTTACTGCATGGATTTATGGTTTACCTAAATAGGGTGTGTAAAAGAGCTAATAAAGAGCAGAGTATTAAAAAATCAGTAGAATGAAAATCTAGTGAAGTATAAACATACTTAGTTTTTCATCAGTGTCAAGTTTTACCAAAATAAAATGTATGTATTGTCCTTAAACACATTTTAACAAAATATGGTACAGACAAAATTTTTTAAGACGTCTACATTTTAGGGATGTTTCCAGCTCTTCAAGGTCTGCACACTTTTCTTCTGAATGTTTTTGAGTCTCACTGTGCCAACTTGTGCTAGGAAGTGATACGCTGTTGACAGATGGAGTCCAAACAATTTTCAGAATTGATTGCATGGGGAAATCAAGAGACACCCTCTAGTGATGGTTATTTTCTTTTACAGAAGCTCATTTTCCAAGCATAAACAGAATAGCTCAGCAGTACTCTTCAGAAGAAAACTAGCTGCTAGTTTCCCTATGTGATAAATGCTTTGTTTTCCTAAGTATTTTGCTCTGTTACTTCTTCTGCTTCTGAAATGCCTGTAATTTCGCAAATTTTGTATGATCAAGTGAAAAGTACAGCATGTGGTATTCTGGATAGACAGTAACATTGGTTTACTTAATTGCAGTATAATTTATCCATCTGTTTGGTTGAGATTTTTACATTGCTTCTCACATTTTGCAAAAGACTACACCTCTATTCAAAACTTACTTCAATTCCCCCCACCTCTCCAGGATTCAGTTTGACAGATCTATAAATAATTTAAATTTCCATGTTCTATATATTACAGTTTTGAATATGCTGACACTGCTGTTAGCTATTGTGTTGCTCTGTTATAAAGTAAAAGTAGATTTGAGTTTCTCACTCCTTTGTTAGTGTGATGATCTGTGTAGGAACTTCTGATTGTCATTTTCTTGCACAGTGATAACTAACCATTAAAAAAAAAAAAGGTAGTACCTCCTGCAATTTTAAAAGTGCCATTGAAAAGTCCTACATTGTCTGTTTGCTCCACTGTCTTGTTTTGGTTTTATTTTAATGCCTGTGATAATACATCACCTCTATTCTGAGGCTTTTTTAGTTTGTCATGGTTGTCACTATATTATGTTAAATTTGTGGTGTTAAAAGTATACACACCCCCACACTGCTTTTTTTTATGAAAAGGGCGATGTATTTTAACACAAGTGGGAAATAGCTAATGTTTTTGGAACCATCGATTTGTGATGTCCCTCAAATAGGTGTTTTATTTTCTTCTAGCATGGAATGATTATCATTGTCAGCCCACCATGGCAAGCTTTTCTTGAAACATGTCCATCAGCTACTTCTTTACTTAATATTCAACATAGTCTCTGTACCAGTCTTTGCAGCATTCACTCAGTCTGTACTATTTTTCAATGCAATCTGTTTGCAGAAATTCAGTATTTTACTTTGATCCAATTATAACTGTGCTTAATACCTTTATATCTTTCTTAAATGAGACGACATGGTTATATGTCAGTCCACTAGTCAGACTAGTAAATAAAGGCTTCAAAAGAAGAATTGCTTTAAATAAGAAGTCCACGTCTGATAGTTATTACCTTGTGAAGTCAGCACAACTGCAGTGTTGCTGTATCTTTTTCTTCATTGCTGAGTTTGTGTCTTACTGTGCATTTATGCAGTTGTTGTATCCATGAAAAATACAGCAGTGTGTCTAGGATCTATGCTGGAAGTTACCATTCCCTATTTTCATTCAAGTAATTGATGCATGGTCACAGCATTAATGTCTGTCTAGTGGCTGGTTTCTGCACCCTTTGAGATACTTGAGAAGTTCTGAGTCTGTGTCAGTGCAGAGAGCTTTGAAGCCATGCAGAGATCTAATGGGTTTGGGCCCCTCTGATTGCAGACGAAATCAAGGGAGAACACTTACTAGATCACATTTTCAGGTTCTTGCATTTAATTTCAGTTTGACTATCCAGCAAACTTGTTAGATCTGCCTGATGTAAAATATGCAGCCCCTGTAGGATAATGATTGTACCACAGCACAAAAAAACAGTGCTGGAGAAATTAATATTTTGTCACTATGAAAAGCAGGTAGGTCTAAGCTGAAAACGGAAGAAAGTGTGTAATCTCTTTACTGTTCCAGTCAGACCTGTATCGTGTTTTAGAGCACATTAGCATTCAAAATTAGATTGAGACAGCTCTGACATAGAGCTTATAAAATGCCAGATAATTCTTTATGTGTTTTTAATAGAACAAAAGTGTGCTTAAGGATTTCTTACAGTGCTTCATAGTGTATAATGAAAGGTAGATCTGTTGCAGTGAAAGGCATATAAGTGATACTTTGTAAGGACTGAATTCCAAAAATGTTTCATTCATTCAGATTTTCTCATGAAAGTTCTTTCTATTGGAACATGGGACTCTGGTATAAATGGTTTTATTTTACATACATTTCTTTCAGAAAATACTTAGTTTAAACATGTTACCATTTTTTCTCTGTTTCAGAGTTGCCACCTGTTCCTTCCACATCAAGGACAGGCTTTGCAGAGCTTTCTGTTAGGCAGCGAATGAGAGAGAAACTGAAAGCAGCAAGGGTGAGAATGCTTCAGAAGTTCTGTTTGATTGACCTCAGTCTTATAAGTAATACCCACTTCATTTTACTTGCTTTATGCTATGTGAATTTGAGTTGGGATATCCACTTTTCTGTTTCTGAAGCCAAAAGAGTACTCAGTTCATCAATACAGTTATGTTCTATATTGCTATATTTTTTTCTAAAGTTTGTATTTAGTTGGTTTATAATAGTACAAAAGGTATCATTATTTCATAATTCAAATGATACAATCATTACAAGTTCCTTCTGTGTTTTTTGTCAAAAAATTTCTTACACTGTTTTGAACACAATGGATTTCTTGGTACATTTAGTGTACAATTTAATACGGCATATTAATATATGGATCCGGCAAATCACTTAAGCTGATTTTATAATTAAAAGATTCTGTCCCTAATACAAATGTAAGTAAGTGTTGAGTTCCTGGGAATTATTGTAGCTTTGATCTATCTCTGTTTCTATTACAGCTAATCATTTTTTTCATGTTTGCTTAGACAAAAGCTGAAATTACTTTATCACAAGAAGACCCCAGTCCACAACCAAGGCATTTAAAAGGCATCAGAGAAAGAAAACCAGTAGTCAGACTGGATAAAATGGTAAAAAAGTGCATTGTTTCTTGCTATTCTTATGATAAGAAAGTGAATGTGAAACATGAAAAAAATCAAAGACTGCACACTCTTGAAGATCAATTTCATTTGTCAGAATTCAACTAGTGTTTGAATTAGTAACCAGGAAGAAACCATTCTGATTGTTGTTTTTATTGTATATATTTAACAGTAATAATTTGATTGCATTGTAGTATAGACATTTTGTGAAACTTCTGTCATTTAGAGGTTCATGACTTCTGTTGCTTAAGATGCCTTGAAGTATTTAAAATTTACTGTAACAGAAAGGACCACACTAAAATAGCGTTGTATAAATTTACACAGTGCAATTGCTAAATGCTGGACATAAATTAACTTTATGTCATTGTACTTTATTGTATTTCCTTGTTACTATTTCATATTGAGATTTTTTTGTATAAGCATATTCCTTGTTAGAAAATGAATTTTATATTAAAAAAAACAACAAAGAGTCTGCCTGTGCAGAACTGGCACTCATTCTTCAGAATTCACAAAGAGGTTGCTTGCCTGTAGAAAATGTGTTCCAAAGAATGTGTTATTCTCAGGAAATAACAGCATATAGCAGTAACACTTGTATGTGGAATTCCAAACAATGTGATTTAGCCTGGCTAAATCGCTTGTCTAGGGGAGAATTGCCATTTCATGTACGTTGTGTGAAGATTTTTGGCAGTGTTCTCTTATAATATGTAATTATTACAGCTTTCAGTTAAGTAGTAGTCTTTTAATATGCTTGTTTAAGGAAAATGCAGAAGTGATACCCTTATTAGAGTTGTTTATTAATTTATATAAAGTATATGTGAAACCTTCCACGTGTTGGTTTTGTTTCTTGTACTCATTTACACACAGGAGGTATTGTTTTGTTGTTAATCAAGTGGCCATCAGATTGACAGATTTTGAGATTTTCTTTTTGATATTATTGTTTTGAAGTATAGGTGTAATAGAGGTAAACTTGAGAAATGTCTTCCTTTAACGATTTAGGCCACAAGGAGAAAAACAGATAGAATGGTTGATGTGTTTATGTTGGCTGAGCCTGATGAAAATCACTTTGAAGCACTTAAATGAACTTGCTGAAGCAACCTCAGAACCAGTGACCTTTAAAGTAATCTGTGTGTAGGGACAGATAAGGCTTCAGAGAACTGGGAGTGGATAAACATGATACTGCCTTTCTTGAAAAGGCAGGGGAGTGTCACCCATGGAGTTAAGAGAGTAGCCTAGCAATATTTGTTTGAGAGAGAATAAAAAAAATAATCAAGTATGTATTTCAGCACCCAAGCAATGAACGCCACCTTTTTAAAACATTACTAAAAGAGGGTTTTACTGATTGCAGCAGGAGTTGTCTGAGAAGCTCCTTGATTCCCCTACCTGGACTGCAGTCCCTGCCAGCGCCACACCTCCCACTGCTGGGCAGCCGGGGCCGTCTGCCGGAGGGGAGGATTTGCCATTGCTGCCTCCTTTCTCTCCCTTTGAACACCAGCATGTGATTTTTTGTGTCCAGGAGTGCAGAAGCAATGATCCCATCAGCAGTGAAGACTGCCATTTAGGCAATGAACCACTGCTTCATACTCTACAGTCTATTTCTTGGCCCAGAGGAATTAAGTAATAGATGTACCCTTTCAAAATAAAAATACTGTCAGTTTGTTACCACAGAAGCAGTTTCTCTTATGTATTTTTTTTCTGTAAAAATGCACTGTCTAATAACCGTAGTCAACGCTTTTTGGTTTTTTTATTCACTAAATGTATGCTGAAACTTATGAATATGTTTTTATGCAGTCTGAAAATGATAAATTCAGGGAGATGCAAGAGGATGAATCACACTTACCAGCAAAAGTAAAGTTTTGTGATTCTGCAAAAAAGCTTAAGCAGAAGTCAACAGTAAGTACCAATTCCTTCATTTCAATAATGAATATTAATTTAATTCAAGCTTTATATGGCTTCATGATTCTGTTTGAAAAAGCAGGGTGAATTCAGTCTTAAGCAGCAGAGAAGGTTTTATTTAATTTAAAAATTCACAAACAGTATATGCCAACAATTGAAGTATGTAAAAGGAACCTTCATCAAATATAAGAATGGCTTAGGATCATTTGATTAAAAAAACCCAGAAAACTCTAGTTAATCCATCTGAACACAATTACTGGAGTTTGCAGGAAAAAATGTGTCTTCTGTTTAAATCCTTTTTATTGGATGCCACCAATTGGCAGTTAAAGCATTTTACAGACTGGTGTATTGATATTTATGAGCCACAAAGTATCACCGTTAATTCTTTTCTTAGAGGATTCATCCTAAAGCGAAAGAATCCTTAGTCCTTCAGAAGCAAAAGGCTGTTGGAAATTTCTCTTCATATCATTTACCTGGGCATCTGCAGTATGGCCAGAATTTAAACTGTGGTCTTTCTGATTCACAAGTGGTTTATATTTAAAACAATAAGCATATTAAAATTAAACCAGGTAACCTTTTTAATAAAACTTTGCAAGAAATATACAATGAAATACATATCAATAGAGAAAGTTTCATGCATCATTTACAAATTTCAGTTAGCTTCAGCATTTGAGTTCTGTTTGAGATAAAATATTTATTATCTTGTAACAAATGTTTATACATGCTGCTGTTTCATATTATTCATGGGAAGATTTATTCACTTACCCTAAGTTTCTTATAATGCCATATTAAAGTATCTATGTCTTCTTTTTTTAGTTCCAGAATGATTTTCCTTCTGAGGAAGAAGCATATAATTTCTTTACCTTCAATTTTGATGCCGTACTAGAGAATATGAAAGTTGGAGCCAGGAAAAGGAATGGATTAAATGAAGACGAGGAGGTAGAAGAGGAATGTGTAGAAACTCATGAAGATGAACAAGAGGAGGATGAAATGGTGTGAACTAGATGATTGTTTGTATTTTTGGTCAGATTTCTCTTAATTTTATTAGTCTATACAAAATGGCATCTTTGGTTTTCTTAAAAATTCTGGAAGTGTACTTTCTCAAGAAACTTTCTTAAGAAACAGACAAACTAACATGTTTGCACTTAATCTGTAGGATGAAGATGCACGCCTAGTTAAAGACGATTTATTCATAGGGCAGACAGATGAAGATCTTGTAGTAATGAAACCTGTTGATTGTGAAAGCTACTCTGAGCAAGTGAAAAGGGAAAATGAATTTCTCTTCATTCCCAGCATGTTAGCAGGTACAAAGATTGTGCTTAACCATTTGGTTCCTGGGATTTTGCATAGTGTGGCACCCTTTGATCTGCTGAATAAATCTTGTGTTGACTATCTCTGTCAGTACAGAGGTGTTTAATTGCAGCTCTCTGACACTGATCATCCAGTCAAGTCTGAAAAGGTATGACAGGATGGATTAGCTGGAAGCTTGCACACCTCAGCAGGTCATCAGCTGCTACACTGGCAAGAAACCAGAAACAAGTCTCCCGGGTGTATACTGGAATGGTACCAGTAGAGCTTGCAATGCCATGTCAAAATATTTGGCATTGCATACCTCTGTTTTTTCATGTCTTACAATTTAGTTCTGACTACTTCTGGTGTGATCCACTGTGTTCTGATTTAGGGGATAACTTTTTTTGTAACCCTCGGTATAATCCCTTCCTGTTTTGAGATTGCTTCTTGTAAAATACTGAGTTCATACATCCAGTGAAGTAGCCTTGCAGGCAGGCTTTTGGAAAGAATTCCACCTGCTGTTATTTGGCTAACATTAACTTTTTATATATGTTCTGGTTTTAGTATGCGACTAGCTTAAGCAAACTATTAACAGTAGGTCCAATGAGTCTGAAAGTTTCACTTTCCATTGGAAGGGCTTAGAAATGCTTCTCTAGTGAGTTACTGCTCAAGGTTTTTTAAACTGTTGTGCAAGCAACCATTAATGCTAAACTCCACTAAGTAATTTGAAGTATTTTTTGGTAAGGAAATTTTTAGTTATCAGTTTATTAGAATTGTGACGCTTCGTGACACTTTTATGAGAGATCTGTCCTGATTAAGAAACAAATGTGTTTTAATTCTATATTTCTTTCTTTTTTTCCTAGGTAGAAAAATACTTTTGACAGCATACTTAATATGCAGTGCTATTCATCTTAAGAATTAACAAAGTAGAACTACAGTTACAAGATATTTTACATGGTTTTATCTTTAATTTCTCATTAGTGCCTGCTTCTGAGAAGATGCCTAGAAACATGCAGCCCAGGTACCTTGAGGATGAAGGCCTTTACACAGGAGAAAGGCCCTTTGTATCACAGTCTAATCAAAATATTTTAGAAAACAGAATACTCAGACAAGACCAAGTAAGTCATTGCTACCTTTTTAGTTGTCATTTTTACCTATCAGTATTTTATATATCTTTATGAATATCTTATTTTTGTTATAAGTAAGTGGATGGTCATGGTAATATGGAGCTTTTATCTTCAAAATGTTTGGCAGCATCAGATGTTGGGAAACACAGATTTTTATAGGAGTGTGTGTTTAGTGTAACCCCATTGTCAGAGCACCAGACTGGGTCTTAGAAAACTGGTGTCTTTTCCTGGCTTCTTGTAGCTTGCTGGGTAGCAGATCACTGATCAGACTGTAAGACTAATTAAATATTGGTATAGATTATCAGAGAGGTTTTAGAATCCTTTCAGATTTTTAAGAATGTCTTATGGAAAGACTTGGGAAAGGGGCTTGGATATATTTTGTCCTACTGTATTATCCTATACACAGTAAGGTGTGTTTTGTTCAGTATAGACTTAAAGTCCTGTGCAGCAGCTGCTTTTTATATTTTTTATGATTCTGTATATTCTTCATGGGTTTTTGTGAATCTGATTCAGAATATTTGGATCTAAAATTTTTGAATGGCCAGTTTCAACCCAGTTTATTTTTTGGTTGTCTTCATGGTGTTACCACATCATCATTTGGCTCTAGGGTCAGATTAAAACAGGTATGGAATTAACAGGGTAGGGCAGCACCTTTGGACAGCTGCACTGGTTTAAGCTATATTTGGATCCAGGTACTGAGAACAGAGGGATGACTTAGGACAATGTTGAACATGTGAAGCGGTGGATAGCAATTGGTGTGCAAGATATTTATGTAATCTGCTTTCATAGATGTTGTTTTAGTAGTTCAAGTTGTGGACTGGAAGATTTGAGAGATGCTTTGATAAATTATCTGAGCTGCCATTTAGCTCTTGCGTAAAACAAGATATCTAATTCATTCAATTTTAGTGATTTAAGAAAATAACATGTAAGTGATGTGTTGGTTTTATTTTTTCCTTTCA
The DNA here is from genome assembly GCA_013397935.1 of Dasyornis broadbenti. NCBI lineage: Eukaryota > Metazoa > Chordata > Aves > Passeriformes > Dasyornithidae > Dasyornis > Dasyornis broadbenti. Next base: position 762,117 of record VZRN01001778.1, on the reverse strand, counting down.
AATCTGTCACACTGAATGTTGAAGGAAAAATAAATCAGTATAATCAAAGTTTGAGCAATGTCTTTTAATTTCAAAACTTCCCTCTGGTACATTTGCAGATTTCATTTTTGCATTGGGAAAGTTTTGGTTATTTCAGTCACAAACAATTCATAGTCATCTTTTATTCTGTATTTTTTATAAGAATTATAATTTTGCAAGTAATTTTTTATAAAGTAAGAAACAATATATAATTTTGTTTTCCTTTGTAGGGGAAAGAGTGGTTTGGTGATGATGGCAAAATCTTAGCATTGCCTAATCCAATTAAACAGTCTTCTACTAGGCCTCCAATATTCTCACTTGAAGAAGGCATTGCACCAGAACTTGAAACAGTGTATAGAAAGGTAGGCATATTTCATACATATGGTTCCTGACACCCAATATTCCAGTGCAGCTGCACCAGAAACCCTGTTGACCTGAAGGGTTTTGTGCTAAGAACCATGACTAATGACTACTTTTTGTGAATCCACAACTGTTCTTTAAATGTGCTGTACTTTTTCAAGTATATATCTGGGTTTTTTTCTTTATAAATGCATACAAAAGATGAAGAGTTTAGCTGGTAGTGCTGTTTGAAATAGTAAAATATCTGTCCATGACAAACACCTTCAAGTCTGTGAGCCACTGGGATCACTGTGAGGCACCCAAAGTAGGGTAGTTCCTGTATCACAGTATCGATAAAGTTTGCTCATGTAGACAGCAATTAATTTTGAGTAATAAAACATCAATTCAGATTTTTGGGAAGTTATCGGGTTTTTTCCTTTGTTGTTTTTCTTGTTTGTTTTTATTTGCAGGGAGGTTTGTAGCTATTTTTCACTCAATTACAGCATACCTACCCTGGGAAACAGCAGCTTCAATGTGCAGTCAGTACAAATCAAAATAGGTTTCAATTAAGACCATTCAGCAAGCTTGAAGCAAGCTTTAGTTGTTTTGCTTGATAGAACTATTACCCTCTTGGAAAAGCTGACTTTTAAGACTTTTAAATAGAGCACACTTTTGGGACACACTAGTGTTTCCAACTGTTGCTGTTAATACAGATTTAAATGTGGCTCTTTAGTTGATGCTGGTTATAAATATGCAATCCACAAGCTGCATCCAGTACCACAGATCTATGCAGGGTGCTTCTGCAGGCAGGACAGATTTACAGTTTAGATCATGTAAAGATAGGCCAAAAGAGCTTATGTTTCAAGAGTGTCATGTTTACATGAACAGTGACATAGAAATATCTAAATCACTGTAGTAAGACAGTGAGCTTAAGGCTCCTTTATGGGCAGAGAAATAGTTAAAGCATAAAGAATTCAAAGTTGTCATTTTTCTGACAGAGTGTATCTTATTAAACATTTTGATGAGAAACAATGTGGAAGGATCAGGTGGATTCAAGTGTGTTTCATGGCCTTTTGTATCAGTCCTATAAAAGACCTATGCAACAGCTAAATTCCCTTCCAAATTCCCTTTTTTCTTGTTCTCAGGAAGGAACTGCAACAAACACTACATAACTAACAACCTCATCTTTTACGGTACCAGAATATCTTTGATGAATCTCTTCTGAAGGATTCTAATAAGGGAGAAAGAGCAGCCAGGCTGGGAGCAATGTTAATTCTTTTTTGATTTCAGTAACTTGAGGATGTAAGCCATGGATGTCTTTCGGTTGCAGCAGGTTGAAGGACTTAAGCTTTGTTGCTGAAAGCTTTCATTGGCCTTCATTGGCCTGAATTTCCCTGCTGTTAGAATGGGGAAGCAAGTAATATATTTCCTAATGTGCACAATCTGCATGTCTACAAGGAGAGCAGTTCTGTGAGAGCTGGATTGTTTATCCTAGAGCTCAGTTCTAGGAGGAAATAAAGCAATACTAAACAAATGTGTTAAAAGAGAACTATCAGGCTGTGCTTTTCCTAATCCAGTATAATTGTCTTCATTGCTCAGCAAAACCTTCAGTATAGGCAGATGACTTCTTATTTCAGCCTCATGTGGTCTATAAAAATTCTGTTGTGTAGAATGTCCGTGGTGATTTTGTGTCACTCACTTGTCAATAAAACATGAAGTTAACACAGTTTAAGATTCAGTATTTAAATTTAGGCAGTGCTAAATGAATCATTTTCTGACGCAGAAACTCTTTGAAAGATAATATTGTCAGAGCCTGTAAATCCATTTTCTTTTTCTTTCAGGCAATAAAAATGACCTCCACCAATCAGTATTTTGTTGGACCTGGAGATTTTCAGGGGATGTTTCAATTGGATATTGATATTTCTGGACTAATATTCACTCATCATCCCTGTTTTAGCCGTGAGCATGTGTTAGCAGCTAAATTGGCTCAGTTATATGATCAGTATTTAGCAAGAAAACAGAAGAATCTTACCAAACTTCTCACAGACAAGGTATTTCTGTTCTGTCTTCATAACTTATTGAGACAATGATGTGACAGTTTAAGGTAAAAGCTGAATTTGTCAGAAGCTAAAAAGCTAAATATTTGACTGAGGTTGCTGTGAGTTCAGTGCAGAATTGCATTTTTAAAATTATGAATTTCTTTGAGCTTCATTTTTTAAGTTACCTCTGGGGTAAAAGGAATACGTAACATTTGCATAGTATTCCTTAGAGTATCCAAAATGCTTTCCAGTGAGTGATGGATAAGACATTACAGGATTGTGTACAGTAGCTCTCGCAGGGAGACAGCAAAAGACATTATTCAAGTATGGAGGGAAGGTTAGTAAAGTTTAGTTTCAGTTATCAAACCAAAGTAAAAGGAAGCACTTTAATTTCACCAAATTCTGCAGAAGTAGAATGCTTTTCCAGGTATGTGTCTGTGACAAATGCTGTGTTTTAAATGCATACTGCTGCCACATTTACTGTGTCACTCTTGTGATGTGGCAAAACCCAAGGCTGGATGTAAACTCTTCTGTTCCTGGCTCTGTTGCTGACTTGCTGCGTGAGCTTGGCTGGGCTGCTTATCCTCTGGGTACCACCTTTTCTCCATGTGTATGTTGGAAGTAATGGCAGTGGTCTTCTCTGGTGTAAGTGTGTACATGAACATTAGGCATTGTCAGTACAATTCCGATGTTATCAGGGCACACGGATACTTGTCTGTCAAAAATTAGGTGGATTATTAAGTACATATACATTCAGATTTCCATAAATTAAAGGTGATGATGATTTTCTACATTAAAGAACTATTACAAGGGAAAAGTAATCATTGTATACAAGCTCATTTTTATATTACTGTAATGAGGGTCAGTAGGTGGTGTACAGATACTTCTAAATTTTTATATAAAGCATTAGGTTATAGTTCTAATGATGGACAGATGTTTCATTCAGTGTGTCAAAGTAATTCCTTGCTATACTTCGGTCTGTTAGTACTTTTGTAGGATTTACCTTAGTGCTCTGTGAAACAGGACATTTGGCTTCTCTGTGTCCTCATTAAAGGAACGTATAAAACCATAGAATCATTAAGGTTGGAAAAGACCTCTAAGATTATCAAGTCCAACCATTAACCCAGCACTACCAAGCCCATTGCTAACCCATGTCCCCAAGTGACAGTCTTCACATCTTTTAAATACCTCCAGGGATGGTGGATGTCCCTGCACAGCCTGTTTCAGAGCTTGACAAACCTTTCAGTGAAGAAAGTTTTTCCCAAGATCCCATCTAGCCTCCCCAGAACTTGAAGCCATTTCTGCCTGTCCTGTCACTTTCTACTTGAGAGAAGTGACCAACATCTGTCTACAACCTCCTTTCAGGGATGGTTTAACCTGGAGAAGAGGAGGCTCATGGGGGACCTTACTGCTCTCTACAACTGCCTGAAAGGAGAGTGTAGCCAGGTGGGGGTCAGTCTCTTATCCCAGGCAACCAGAGGCAAGTCAAGAGGAAATAGCCACAAGCTGTTCCAGGGAAGGTTAAAGATGTACCTCAGGAAGAATTTCTTCACTGAAGTGGTGATTAGATATTGGAATGGGCTGCCCGATGAAGCTGTGGAGTCACCATCCCTGGAAGTGTTCAAGAAATGACTGGACGTGGCAGTCAGTGCTGTGGTTTAGTTGACATGGTGGCATTTGGTGAAAAGTTAGACTTGATGATCTGGGAAGTCTTTTTCAACCTTAATGATTCTGTGATTGTATTCCATGATTCTGGGATTTTCTGGGATTACCTTTAGTGGCCCTTCCTAGTCCCAGAAAAGGCTTTTGTGAAAGTTGGGGGTTTTTTTCTGGTCTTTTTCCACTTAGGCCTTTGACTTCCAAGTTTTCAGAATAGTCCCTAGATCAGTCTTTTCCCCTTGATTAGATCTGTTGCAGTGATCAAAGTCAGTAAATCTCCCTCATATATCCAGAGATCCTAATTAAAATGTCATGCTGAAGAATCACCTCACAAACATGGCAAAACCCTGTAAATACAGAATCAGGAGAGTTCAGGGTTTTCTGTCATGTAGTAACTAGCTCTTTCCTGTCAAGGTGCATTACACTGGATGCCTTGTAAGCCATGTATTAATTGTTTGTTTGTTTATTCAAGCTGCATGCTTTGAGGAGTGCAGTGCAATATAGTATAGAAGGTGGTGGTGATGGTGTTCCTGTGGCTCAACAAAGCATACCTGAATACAAGATGGAGATCAGGTAGGTATGAATTCATTAAATTGTTGGTTTTTAAAATTGTATTCCTTTTCTCCTTTACATGTTGGTAGCGAGTATGATGCATGTCAGACTTCCAAATTCTGCTGTATATAGCTCTAGAAGAATTTTGAGGATGTAAGAGTTCTCACTGATGAGTTGCATAAAACATGATGAAGAAAATACAGTTTAGGCTGAAATCTTTGTTCAAAAGTGGTCTAATTTGATTACCTTTTATTAATTATTTAGTAGCTATTTCGTGGTGGTTTTTTATACAATTAATTTAAATAAAGTTTCAGTAGACTACAGCTGGATGCACAAAGCTTTTACAATGCGTTAACATAATTTTTTTAACAGACAAAACCCCTAGTATTTTCCATCCTCTTCCTCATTAGACAAGTGTTCTTGATTTGCTTACCATTCTTAGGTATTTTGGCCATGTTGTTGCCAATGGATTGATACAAATGAAATGGTAGAATTTTGTTATACAAGATTACAGTTATTGTTCTTGGACTATAGCTGGGTAGTAAAAATACATTACAGTTTTTGGCTCAGTAGTGACAGTTTGTATTACTTTTGGCAGATGGACAGTGATGAACTGTAAGTGTAAGCAGTATGATAAAAAAGAAGTTATTTTGGACATCCATGCTGAACAGCCTTTTAACTAGTAGATAACAAAAATCTGGAAGTTTGTCACAATCTAAAAGTAGGCTATAATGTATTCATTTAAAGAAACAAGTATAAAGTGATGTAATGGGTCACATGATAACACAATATTAGAAAAATAATGTTTTTAATAACAATTCTACTTTCAGCCTTTAAATTTACATCTGCTAAACATATGCATCCACACGCTCCTCATATTGGGAATTATTTCTTCAGATTTTCATTCTTTGAGTACACTCTCTTGTACACTGGCATCTGTACAGGACATAAAGTAGCCTATAATGTATTACTTTACACTGAAGGACAAAGACTTCCTCCATTGAAAATGGAATAACTATTTTATTAACATATCTGCTAGAAGACAAGGAGCAGAAAGTGTGCAGTCACCATACAGAATCTCAGGGACAGGAGCTCTGACCAGGGAAAGCATGAGAATGGTGATAAGAAGATTCACTATGGGAATGAGATTCTTGGATTTTGACACCAACCCAGAGGCTTCCATGATGGTAAATTGTAATTAGAAAGAACATTCCTTCTGTGTATCTTATGTGTTTTTCTAGCTCTTGAGTGCTTTAGTTTGGTTTCATGCTATTATGAATCTGGAGAAACTCAGCTGAAATCAGTGAGATGAGTGTTGCCTAAGTAACATGAGATGAGTTTGGTATTATTCTAGGGCTTTTCATATCTGTAATTCTTTCTGGCTACAGCTCTGTTATTGGAAGCTGTTGCACATATGAAGTTCAGATGGGCTCAGGAATTTTTGCTGTCATGGTGTTCAGTACTAACTTGGACCACTTACGTTGGTAAAATCATCTGACCTGCCTTATCCCTCTTGTAATGCTGCATTTCCCTGATGGTCAATGTAGAACACTCATGAGAAATTGCAGACATGTAGCATGGAAAATAATCTAATTGTTTCCTCCATCCTCCAATAACATAACAGATGTATATACTTTGCTTTCTGAAGATCAAAGATGTAGTTTTCCATGGACTTGAGGAAGAAATGTGATCTGAATACAGAGAACTTTTGCAAAGTAGTAATTTCAGCCCTACTCTCTTCATTTCCTCCAGTAAGAAGCCAACATATGCTGTGGATTCTAGAATTCAGGTTCTTGTGTGTGACACATTTTAGCAGAGATGATTCTCTAGTGAAAGGTCCTGCTTCCAAATCCAGTACATTAGATAAGTGTGATTACTGATCTGTATGTTCCCCCTGCCTTTAAATTTCATCTTCTAGTGTCATCTGGTAGACAAAAAAAAAAAAAAGGTTATTAATCTACATGGGTAAGTAATATTCATGAAAAGTCTGCATTTCTTCATTTATTGTTTTCACTTAATTGGCTTATGCTGTTAAATAATGTATGATGTCTTTCTTCTTTCACCTTTAACTCATCCTCTATCTTAAACATTCTCTAAATATCACAAATAAAAACGTGTTAGTTTACGTAATTTTTTTTAATCACAGGCTTTGTTTTTCTACCAAGATAGTGGTAGAAACAGCTTGTGCTTGTGCTACATGGACATCTACATCAGAAGTGTGTGATGGTCATTAGAAGTGCTAATGAATAGCTCTTTTACAAACAGATTAAACGGTAGAAATGTGAAATACCTATTCTGAGACAAAAAAAAGACCATGTTAATTTTGTTTGTATTAAGAATCTTGTGTATCTGTCAAAGGACTTAGTACATTACTTCATCTCTGCAAGTCCTTTTTACTGGAGCTAGAAGCACATGAAGTTTAAAATATCTTTTGTAATGTACACGTGTGATAAGCATTACTTCATAGCAGTGGTGAAGGTTTCCTGGGCTGTTGTTTACGTAAATTTACTTTAAAATGTTTTTAATTATGTCCAGTTGCAATAAGCATTTCGGAAAACTTTGAGATCTCTAAAGAACGGACTTCAGTGAAGTCAGATTGTTCAAAATGCAAGAGACTAGAATACAGGAGAAAACCAGATCCTGCAGTTTTCAAGTCTGGGTTTTATGTTCCTTGGATTTAAACAGCTGCAGCCATCAATCAGCCTGAAACCCCCATCACTTAGCTTTTGGTATCCCAAGTTTTCAATCTGTTGTTCAATCTGTTGTCCAATTGTTTTTGTGCTATGTATGTATATTTCTAGACAAACCAGAAGACTTCGTGATGCTGAACAAGAAAAAGACAGAACGTTGCTTAAGACTATTATCAAAGTTTGGAAACAAATTAAATCCCTCCGGGACTTTCAGAAGTTTACTAACACACCCATGAAACTTTATTTGAGGAAGTATGTCTTGATAACACTTTTCATATTTTATTTGCTAGCAGTGGAGTTTTAATAAGATTAGTTAATTTGAAAACTTACAATTCTGATATGCAAAAGTAAGACTTTGAGCAGTGCTGGCACTGGTTGAGCCTGCCACTACTCCATTTGAGTTTGGGGAAGAGGGAAGGTTAAAATAAGTAATTACTGTAACAGAAAGGAATACAGGCTAATGAGTAAAGAAAGTTACTATACAGAATTAATGTAATTATCTGCTATCAACTCCTAGAGTACCTATGCTAGTCTTTTTAAATGAAACACATTTTTAATATAATGAAATTAATTCATGGAGAAGTAGATTTCTGTTATATATTACAGACTTACTTGTAACCCTTATGTAATTTTATGCAATATGCTGATAATTGTTGTTTTGAAGGGAAGAGGTTGATCAGAAATCAGATGAGAAAGCATATGAAGCAGAAATTCAGGCTGAGATAAAGGAATTACTAGAAGAATGTATGGACGAATATGAAAAGAAAATGGAGGAATATAAAACTGAGCTACAGGACTGGAAATCCTGGAAGAAGACACAGGTTTGTTTAAATCATTCAATTTCACCAAAAAATGAAATTATTACTAAATGTGTCAAAAAATTGTCCTTCTCATACAGAAAAAAGAAATCAGGAAAGTTATGCATAAATTTTATAATGTTCAGATACCTTTTGACTGCTTAGAATTTGTTAGTCAGTTACTTGTTAATTAAAAAATTAGAATGTGTTAGGTTTTTGTGAAGCATTGTTTTTCTGCTATTGATTTTCAGCACTTCAGTTCTTTCTTTCAGTTTGTTAGTTTTCCAGCATTCCCATTAAATTCATGTCTTTCTGGCAAAGAAAAAATATGGATGAATTTTGTGTGTATGAGTGGTGAGGTTTCTAATGAACAAGCAGTTGATGTCATCTCATGTAAATCTATGTTCAGGAATGCCTCACTATGTTCAGGAGCATCTGACTGTAAGATTTAATTAATGTTCTAGCCTTTCACCTCTGAAAAGCTTTATTGCTAATAATCTGTATAGTAGTTAAGGTCTCAATTGTGCTTCAAGGGGATATTGAGAAATACTGGTGCTACAGCAACACACTGCGACAGTATGATCTTTGAAATAGACTATGGCAAAATCAAATTTGCTTTCATAGTTAGGTGGCAGTGTACTGGATACCTCGGGGCAATGGTGATTGTAGTTGAATATAATTATTGCCCAGTTTGAACACCGTGGGGTTGTGGATATCAAAGCAAAATAAAGCTTAAGGAAATGCTTCAAATACAGTTTTGAAGAATTTAGTGTGTCTGCTGATACCTTTATGGAGAGTTTTTTCATGTACATGCAGCCTCTGTGGAAGGCATTTAAAATATGAGGGGAAGCTGATATGCAGGAATTGGAAATTCCTGTTATCAGAATACAAGTGGGCACATGACTCATTAGCATCATGTGAGTTCACTTGTAGGATAAGATGAATAAACCTTGAAGGCAGGTAGTCATGAGCATTGATCCTAATGTGAACTGTTCATCCACCAGCTACGCCTTCGGAAATACCATTGTGGCATCTTTTTATTGTGCTAGTTACAAACGGTCCTGAGACTGAGAAGATTGTGGTTCCTTCCTTTAAGAGTGAAATGACCTTCCTTTCATACCCAGAAGTGCTTTATTTTGTTATACTCAAAGTACTTTTTAACTTAATCATTTCTGTTGGTTTCTTACTAGTACAGATCACATGAATCAAAGACGCTAAAGCTAGGTGAGACTAAATTAAAAGCAAATACAAGAGCAAGAAGGATAACCTAAAATTAGACAAAGAAAGAAAGACTATTTTAAAAGAAAATTATATGAACAAGTTGTTTGGCTCACTACTTTAGTTAATGAGGAGAATCTGTTTGCTTTCCTTACTTTCTCTTCTTTTGCTTATGATGTCTTAAGTCATGAAGTTGCTGGTGCTTCCAAGCAAGCTGTACTTCCAAGTAATCTAGAAGTCTGTCGAAGGAGGGACTGACTTGCAGTTGTTTAAAGCTGAACATGCACATAAACACTGGAGTTCTGCGGTTTAGGAGATGCTGAAAGGCGTGCTCTGTTTGTTTATTCTTGTTTGGCATGAGGAAGGGAAAGGATCATTTTGCTAATGCTAAAGATACTGCTAAGCTAAAAAAAACTTGTGCTCCAAAGTTTGTGGCATATGTGCATTTGTTTTGTCAGTGTATGTGCAGACAGTGCATCTCAGACAGCTGTGTCTACTGGTTAAATAACCGTCCGTCAGTCCTAACAGAATGTATGTGGTAACTCAGGCAAATGAGAACTCAGCATCTAGCCAGAATGTTAAAAAAAAACCACGCTGATTTTGAAAGTTGGTACGGAAGATTAAGTAAATGTTTTGCTTGGAGCGCATTATCGTTTTGAAGCATATGAATGGAATGTATTGCTGAATTCTGAATGTGATGTAGTCCTTTACAGTGAGAGAAATCTTTTGTGTGCATGTGTGTGTGTGTGATACTAAAATTATACTGTCATTTTAATTTACATACACCATCTGTGTTTAGCACTTGTGAATCAAGAGAACAAGAGAAAAAATTGCAGAGATTGAAACAAGTTCAGAAAGAATGTATTGTTTTTATATGCAGAAGTCCAAGAAGAAAAAAAAGAAAAAAGATACTCATGTAGATGAAGAATCAGAAGATTATGATTTTGATGAGGAACGTATAAAACCCACCCCACCTAAAATGGCCAATGGCGTGGAAATAGAGCAACAGGTTAGAGAAAAAGCTGACAACTACAGAAGGAAGCCTGGAGAGCCTATTCTAGTTCCTGAGCTGACCCTTTCAGGAAGCATAACTCCAACTGAGCAGTGCCCTCGGTAAGATAAATGCTGGCCTTTGCAAATAAGCAAATGACCTTATTTATGATTTTCTTTATTTATTAATTGCTTGTTTATACAACTTCAGAAGCATGAGCTCACTATTCTGTTTAGCCTAGTGTTCAAACTTCTGCTTCTGAAGGTGATATAACTTAATTCATTTTCAAGTCACATCTAACATTGTACATAGTGCACATAAAGAATGCATGTCTGCCCATTCCCTTTGAACCTTCTGATGTTCCTTGAACATCTGCACAGAACAGGGGTGTAGATACAAAGAAGCTGGTTTCAATGTAGAGTTCACTGCTGGCAGTACCACTCTCACTAGCTAGTCGTTTACACTAAGTCTATGCTGTAGTCAGCAAAGGGAAAAGAAAGACATTGTGTGTTACACCAGAGATTTCACTGTGGATAAAAGAAATAAATGTATTTGTTTTGTGTTACTTTCCACATTTGCACATGCAATTTAACATACATCTGCTGGATTTTAGTAATTTAAAAACTGCTTTGTTTCGTACTTAGTTCACAAACCGCCTCATCAGGGAATGCTACTTGGCTGTTGTACTTGCAGAAAACTTCAAAAACTTGACTCAATTTGGTAACATTTGTTGTACTTTTGAGGAAGGGAGTGGAAGGAAATTGTTTTTCCTAGATAACTTCTTTTTTATAGAGATAGCTTTAGTGGATCCAAAATTTGACTTGATCATTTTTGAGTAATTTTATTCACAAGAAGATAACACAGCTGTTAAATAATGGCTCTAAAGTCATTCCTATGTAGTGACATTTTTGGAAGAATAACATCTTTGTTTAGGTGGGTTCTGTCGCCTCGTGAGAAATCAGATTCTTATTAAAAATAACCAAATAATAAAATGTTACTGAAAATTATATGACAGCTTGTTTGACATATTTACAGAGCAGAAGTTTTGCGACGAGAAGATGTGAAGAAACGCTCAGCATTTATAAAAGTCCTTTTCAACTCCAAGGAAGTGTCAAGGACTGTTACCCGACCAATAAGTTCCGATTTTAGAGTTCACTTTGGACAGATTTTCAATTTACAAATAATCAATTGGCCTGAGAGTTTGAAACTACAGGTAGATGATGATTTATCACAGTAACTTATAAAAAGATGTTATAAAATGTAATTACTCCTGTAATGCTTGTGTTTTGCTCTATGATAGTGTTGCAAACACTGAAAAACCTGTGAAAGACCCATTGTAAATCATCAGTCTTATGCTCCTTGCTTGCTTCTCCAGTCACAAACTTTTAATTTTGCTGCTATGTTTTTGATGCTCATGCTTTCTAGATATATATAGAACATAACTATAGGTTGTATGGGAGAAAATAAATAACTGGGACTTGTGATTTAATAAGTTAGTGGATTGGCCTCCTAATTTTCGAAAAACTGATTTATGTAGCAGATGAAATTGCTAACATGATCTTCTTAAAACATTGTTTTCCACACAGTAAAACCATCATACTGTTTACTGGAGGGGAATAAGGAAAAAAAAATCTTTTCTAGTAATGTCCATAACTGCACTCGACTTGATCATCAGCACAGTTAAATCAAGCCACTACCACTCCCCGTTCCAAGTATGAATTAATAAATGAGTCACGTGAATACTTTTCAGAGTTAATACAAGATATATTTAGGGGAAACAGAATCAGGATCCTGCTTCTCCCTTTAGGAGACTTCTCTGGTTAGGTAACCCTGGTAGTTCAGGGGAAGGTGTAAAAGCCCCTTGTCAGCTTATTTATTTAATACAAAAATTAAAAAGAAGAGGGAATACCATTTTCCTGGATTAAAAACATCTGAATAGAGAAATGACTCACATCACTCTGAGCCTGCAGCTGGCTAGGAGAGAGGGAAGCAACCTGCAGTGCTGCCAGAATGGGGACTGTGTGCCATAGCCTTCCTTTCATGGTAAGGAAGAATTAGTGAGGCAGAATCCCTCTAGAATCTTCCACTGATCCCAGGGACTGTCACAAGCAGTTGCATATTGTACAGTGCTGCTCTTTAAAGCCTAGAATCTGTCATACTCATCTCAGGTGCATTACAAAAGAGAAGAGGATAGACTTTTGGGAAGAATCCTGATCAAGCAAGATGCTGATAGCCGAAATGTCTGCTAATTGGATATTTTAGAAAGTAAATTAATACAGTTGCCTTAAATTATTTATTTCATGTTTAAGTCATAGTAAAACCTTTTGTGTAAATACCCTGCAATATGTTTTCAACTTCTCAAGAATGCAGATGTAAATTTTTTATTCTGACATCATGTTTTTTTTTCTAGATTTATGAAACGACAGGTATCAGCAGTACTACCTTGTTGGCAGAAGTGTTCTTACCTGTTCCTGAGACTGCAGTTCTGACAGGCAGTGCTCCTCTGGAAGAAATAGAGTTCAGTAGCAATCAGCGTGTGATGTTGGACCATGAAGGAGTTGGGAGTGGTAGGTACTCTTGTCTTCCTCAGTTCAGTATTTGTCATTTTGCTGAAACCATGTAGCAGTAAGAGGTTGGAGTAGGTTTCAGAGTAAATTCTGCTAAGAGCCTTTATAACTTCTGTAACTGAGTTTTCAGTAATAGCCATGATTCTTATTATTCACGTTTGCTGTGGAGTTTTTCTCTCTTACTAATTTTAAGCTCTGCATAATAAAAATGTATCTGTTTATTATTTGTCTTGTATTAGTGGAGCTTTATGAGCTGTAGAAGATGTTTGGGATTTTTTGAGCATTTGAGTAATCAGGCCTCTGACACTGTGGAGCAAGCAGATATCAATCATTGTAGCTCTAGTGATTTTAATGTTTTAAACTACTGAAAAACTGTCTGTAGCAGTGTATAGGCAGAGTAATTTTTTGTCCTGCTATTTGCTTTGTTGACAACTTGCACACACTTTTTCCATGGGGCTTTAGGCTAAAGATAAAACAAGGGAGAGACAGGAAAAGGGAAACAAGAATACATAGTAGCGTACAGAACTTCCAAGTTTGTATCATAAATTTGAACGCACTATGAGATGACTGACTTACATAAATTGGCCGTATGTAAATATAGATAAAGCTAGAGCAGAATAGATAAAAAAATGAGGAGCTAAAAAATAGGGTAAAAAAATCATTACAGCAAATGTGTGTGTAAATGTCAGTGATTATGATGACCGTATCTACAATTGTGTGTCAAAAGCTTTAGGACTGACTTTTCAATCATACATAAGTCTTTTGACTCTGAGTTTCTGTTTTGTTAATAACAGTATGCTGAATCTGAAAACTACAAGAAATATCAAATGGTGTGCATTTGTGGAGAAAAAAAAGAGCCTTTGGCATAGCCTTTCCTTCCAGCTCAAACGGAAAGCTTTCTGTAGGTGTAATGGAGTCTTTCACTCATTTTGTGGAATAGAGTTCTTCTCCACAGCACGCAGCAGAATCACTGGTTCACAATAACCATTTTATATAAAGGCACAGGTTATTTGACTACTCATTTTCTGGAAGTATGTTTGAAAATGTTAAGACATTGGGTTTGAACGCATAAGTGTACTACTTTGACTTTTTCTCCCTTGATAGGTGTGTCCTTTTCATTTGAAGCTGATGGTAGCAACAAAATGACTTTAATGACGTCTGGGAAAGTATCCAATAGTGTCTCTTGGGCAGTTGAAGAAAAAGGAATTCCCTTAATCCCTCTGGCATCTCAGCAAAACACAGGCATTCCAAGGTAATAAGATATAAATTTTCAGTGATTCATGGGAAACTGATTATACTAGTATTTATAAAAAAATGTACTTTCGTAATCAAGAATTTTCATATTCTTTTTCCTTAAATTTAGATGTTTTACTTTGTGCTGTAACAGTTTGCAGATATCTTACAGTACATGTTTTTGGTAAATAGATTTTAGTTAGAAATTTTACCTTGTAGCGTATTATTTCTACACAGTTAAATTCAAGCTAATTAATTCAGTTTTATGATTTTCTAATATAAAGTGAATTGTATTGCTAAGAGCAGAAACTCCAGCTCTTTTTTATCTGAAGTGCATTTGGAGAAGCTATATATAATTTGCCCTGAGGCTGCAAGTTGGTTATTGTAGATTATTTGTCCGTTCTGTTGTTTTTATATAATTCCATAAAGGCAAGGAGATGATACATAAAGGCTGCTTTTGTAATGCCCTTAGGTAGCTTCACTGTAAGCCCTTTAGAGTTTTCCCATACTTATTAATACTGAGCAAGTATTAATACTTCTTCCAGCTGATTAGTTTGTCAGATTTTTATTTATTTAGAGGCTAGACGTTGGCTTACAGATCACTCTGTTACTATTGTTGTCCAAGCTGCAGCCAGTCATGTACTTTGCTGACCAACATATCAGTATTCTGCTGACTTCAGTGAGAGTAGAAATAGCATCAGATTAAAACACAAAGATGGATTCCCAATGGCTAACTTTAAACTCTGAAGACTAATCACTGTAATAAATGGAAAACTGAAGAGCTGCAGAAGGAAGTTATCTGTGAAATGCTCTCCTTTGAAACACGTTCTGGAGATGACCAGCTCTCTGTGACTTTCCATTATCTGTTTGGAAGGTCGGAGACAGGATTTTCATGACTAATGTTAGCTTCTGCTGCGCATGAGCTTTTTAGCATAATTGTGATTCAGTGTCCATTTGTTCAAGAACTGGTGCCTAAAGATAAACTTAATGTTAGCGCTTTATCTGCTGCTCCAGTTACTGCTGGATATTTGGCTGATTCTAACCAAACACAAGACAGACCTGTGAGTTTTAAAGCTTTCTTGAAAATACTCAAGTAAGTAGAGAACAAAGACTCAAACTAGCACCCCTAACAAGAGAAGAGGCAACATCCACTCCTGTGGTGTTTGGCAAATAACACACATGTCGTGGTGTATTGGGCTTATGTGTCAAAGTTTGAGTAGTAGTGGTCCTTCAGAAGTGGCTTCTGTGAGAAGATACCAGAAGCCTGGCAAGCAGGGCAGTGTACAACTGGCCTTCAGACTACCTTCCATACTTCCTTGCCTACTGTGAAAACAAGAAAATGAGCAGGAGCATCCACAGGATAAAGACTTGGGACTTGTAGTTACAGGGAGGACCATAAGCAGTTCTGCATCACAAGAGGGAACCCTGCAAGGGTTTCCCAAACACAGGCAATGTCCTCTCCAGCCAGCATGCAGTCTGGACATGACACACAGAGCAGAGTGCTGGCAGCAGTCCCAGAAGTGGTGAAGGGATGATTCAGGCCCAAGGGTGTATGCAGAAACAGCAAGGAGGGGGCAGAGACAAGGTCTACAATGCAGGTCTGAAAGTACCATCCAGGAGACAGGTCAAAGACAGCACTTAAGATATAGCACAAGCAAGGGCTCTATATGTCAGAAGTTCTTTGTCAAAACCTTTGTTACCTTTCATGATGTGAGGTAATTTATCTTCTTACTTGCTAGTATGCAGCAACGTGGAATAGCCTAGGTATATCAGAAATGCATCAATGAGCACCTTATTACATTGTATGAATGTTCTCTTCCACCAGTTCCTCCATATTTCCCTTTGCTTTGCAATTGATCATTCCCTCAGTTTCATAGCTACAACTAAGAACTGTGTACTGGAATTTAGTATTCAGGTTGTGAGGAGCTTTTTGGGTTTTTCTAAGATTGTTTTAATATTCTTTTTATATTGTTAAGTCAAATGTGTTTTAGGTGTAAGTTCTGTCAATTATGTCTTTTTAGTGCTTTAAAAAGTATTGATGCTATTGCATCCATTGGCACATCAGGCTTAACTGATATGAAGAAACTAGCTAAGTGGGCAGCTGAAGCAAAACTTGATCCAAATGACCCAAACAATGCAGCTCTGATGCAGCTTATCATGGTAAGTGGTGTTTTCAGAGCTGAAAGGCTAATGGAGCTGAGAAACTCCTAGTCACCAGTACCTGCCCAGGCAATCTGCATGCATGCCAGGGAGGTAGTAGCATCTGAATTTGTGATGGGCATACTTGTGTGAATGTTAAGAAGCAAAATGTCTACTAAAAATATGTTTAATCCATTTAGTAGTGGGTTGTTTATGTATTAATGAATATGATTTATTAATCTATTCAGTAGTGGCAAAAAATAGGTATAAGGGAGTGCACATAGTGATCAATTAATAAATTAAAACCAAAATACAGATTTCCAGTGTACTTATGTGGTTCTAAATAGGAAGTTTTTCATTAGTGAGGATTACACAAAGATTGGGGGTGTTGTAGAAGCATTGACTTTTCTAAACAACAAATTGAGGAGCTATTTACATAGCTGTTTCATTTACATTTACATGGCTGTCTATTTACATAGCTATTTACAAGGCTGAAGTTCTGTATATGGTTCGCCTTTACAGTACTGCTTCCTAGGTTACTCTGCCATGTCATAGTTTTTATACTGTCTAATCTTGTGTTTACGATACAAGGAAATAGAATTTTACTGTATTCTGTAATGTATAATCTCATACCTTGCTCAGAAAAACCTTACTATAAAATACTTGGTATTTCAGTCTGTGTGATCTATCTTCATTGCTTTTGCTTAAAATTAACATCCTTGCAATATGCAAGTACAAGTTATACAAGCTATTTTATAGATTTCTGTCACCTTGTATGAAAAAGTTAATATTTTTTGTTACTAATTTAGATTGCTACAAGCGGAGAGGCACATGTTCCTGATTTCTTCAGATTGGAACAGTTGCAGAAAGAATTTAATTTTGTCTCTGATGAGGAGTTTAATAGATCAAAGAGATTCCGGCTGTTGCAGCTCAGAAATGAGGAGGTGGCAGAGTTCCGAAACTATAAGCAAGTCCCTTTACATGAACGAGAAATCAGTGAGAAAATCTTCCAGGTAAGAGGTTATCTGAAATATTCCTTTTCTCATTTTAATGCTAATAATATGTGACTTGCAATTAAGTCAAGGAGTCCTTTAAAGAATGTACAGCTATGCTGGCATGAAAAACATGAGAATTTTATTCCTTCTATGCTGGCATGAAAAACATGAGAATTTTATTCCTTCAGTCTTTTCTAGTGTTGTTTTCATCTAATTTAAATAGCTTACTTCCCAGACAATATTTCCACAGCTATACTGTGTTGAGTTAAAAAGCCAGAAAAACTGCTGTAGACACAAATGTTATAAGATAGTTTTCGTTAAAGTTGAGAGACTTTTTTTAAAAGTGATTTCAGATATAGAAAGGTAATTCAAAGATCATTCAGGCTTAGGCTTATTAGCTTTTGAGCCCTTTTTGTGGGGACAGTTAGAAGCAATGACTCTAACAAGAATTAAAACCTTTTTTTGTTTTATTACAGGCTGTATTACAGATATTTCTGTTTTAGTACATTGTTCCAATTAGCTTACCCTGTCCTTGCCTGTCTGTTAATTACTTATTGAAATGCAATGTGTGCATTTTTTTTTCATTTGGGTTATACTTCAATTATTTTTATCTCAACTCTATTGTTAGTGTTGATTCATGCATTTTTTTTTCTTAGCAATTCATGTAGCTAAGGAGCATTTTAGTGTCTTCATTGTCTTAGCAGGATCCAAATCATCTCAGATTCTGGCAACTGCTGTTTCATCACTACTTCTTCTGACATAAATTTGTTTGGAAAATTCCTTTCTTCCTTTCTATTGGATTATATATTTTTTTAAAAGATACTTATTAACTCTGTCTTTGCACTAAATATTGTTATTTTTTAAATTTCAGATTAGTTTTGTATCTTTTATTTAAAGCTGTGCCACATCTTTGCTCTACCTTTCTGATCCAGTTTGTTTTATGGACTAATTTCATTCATTTCATGTTATCAAAATTTGAAAACCATAGTTTAATAATTATTTTGATGTGGAGGTTGGGTTTTTTTTCCATTAAGGATAAATTGGATAAACCCATGATTGTCCATTCCAAGTTTATTTTATATGATGTGATCTTCAAAACTAAGTTTCAAGTGATATTGTTCCTAGTTGGTTTACTAGCTATTTGGCAAAGAAATCTGAAAATTCATAGAATCATGGAAATATTGTTTGGAAAATATTCTCTGGAGATCATCTGGTCCTGCTTTTCACTGGTGGTACTGTTGCCAGCACTAGATGAGGTCCACCATTTATTTGCCTAGCCAAGTCTTGAAAACCTCCAAATGGGAGACTCCACAGCCCTTTTGAATAACCTGTTCCAGTGTTTCACTATCCTTCCAGTAATTGTTACAAAAAAAA
>VZRN01001778.1:704326-743431 GCA_013397935.1 Dasyornis broadbenti | reverse complement strand
AAAAAAAAAAAAAAAAAAAAAAGTCATGTCCAGCCTGAGCCTTCCAAGTTGTATTTAATGGCTGCTTTCTCTTGCTGTACTGTCTGGAACTAGAGATGATTTTGGCACCCTGTCCTTTGTAACTGCCTCTCAGAGAGTTGTGGGCAGGTCCTGCATTGCTCATTAATCTCTTCCTCACCAGACTGATGAATTTGAACACCTTGCCCAGTGCAAGAAAGACTGAAATACTGGAGCAAGTCCAGTAGAGAGCTGGAATAGACAGCACAGAATATGTGCAGAGCTGAAGCACGTGACCTACATGGAGAGGCAGAAAGGACTAAGGTTGTTTTTGCCTAAGCAGGCAAAGCTGAGGGGGTATCTTACTGCATCCTTGAGGTACCCAGCGGTGCAGAGAAAACAGTGAGACTCATCTTAGAGGTGAGATGATGATAGATACAAGTTACTCTAAGAGATATTCCAGTTAAATATAATGGAAACATTTTTCACAAAGATGTATTCAAGTTCTAAAACGCATTGTCCATCAAGTTTGTAGCATTGCCATCTCTAGAGATACTGAAAATTCACTGTCCAAGGCCCTGAGCATTCTGATTAGAGTTGTTCTGAGGGTCTGGATCAGATGACCCCCCGACGTCTCTTCAAATCCACATTATTCTACACTTCTGACCTCTTCTTGTAGGTCATGTTCTCTAGGCCTCTGGCTGTCTTAGTAGCTCTTTAGTGGATCCCATCCAGTGTCTCCATACGCCTCTTGAATTGGCAGCTGCAAACTCACTGCAGTATTTCAGGTATGCCCCCTCAAGTGTCAAGCTGGAGAGGCTGGTAATTTCCCTTTGTCTGTAAGACATGCTGATCCTTATGTATCCCATGGTTTGCCTTTTGCCAAAAGAACATGGCATTGGTTGTCATTAAACCCACATTTATTTTAATGTGGCTGTTACTCTTTCCGGTTGCTTTCCAGTCTGTGCCAGCACATGAGATTACTCCACCCTCAATACAGAATTTTGCCTTTTTTTTTTTTAAATTGAGGCTGCAGTTGTCATAGTCTTAAGTTATCAAGAGCCTTCTGAACTATGGTTCAGTCACTCATTGTATTAACCACTCTTCCTAATGAAGTATCCTTGGCTAAATTGCTGGCAGTGCATTGTGTTTCCTCATCCAGGTCACTTGTGAAGAAACTGAATAATGCTGGCCTATAATTAGTCCCAGGGGCACTTTGCTATGTAGAGGACACTGACTAGACATTTAGCTGTTAATCGTTACTGTTAGAGCACACACCTGAAGATCAGTATTACTGAGTAGTTTCACGTGATAACTAGCTGGGGTTCTAAACTCTGTGTGATTTGCGGACTGCCATTAAGCCTGTAGATCCTGGGAGATCCTCTTGACTTGTAAGCTCTGGTTTTTGCTTGGAAGCTGAGTGTTAACTCTAGCCTTTATTTATGAGACACTTTCCTAAACTTGTGAATAAAAGTTGCATCTGTCAGTAGAGCGTTCACCGTAGTCCATCAGAATAGTAATCACAAGCCTGAGAGATATCCCATCACCATACTTCTCCCAAGAACCAAGTGCACTTCTACTCGCCAAGTAAGTTTTCCACCCTATGAAAAGTAGTTACTAATTATTTGGAAAAGTACTTAATAGTATTAAAGCACAGTTCAGATTTCAGACCATCTTCCATGAATATTGCTTCATTTCTGCTTTTAAAGGACTCTTCCCATTGAAGCTGCAATAAGTGAAGCCACTTCCAGTTCAAATGGAATTTCAGGTTATAGCAGCAGGTCAAAGTTCAGCTTTAAAAGAAGAGAGGGAAATCTTCAAGTTACTAATTTTAATTTAAACCACATGAATCTTGTAACTGAATGGAATTCTTGTCTCTATTTATGGAAGTTTAGCATATATTGTATACAGTAGCATTAAAAACAGCTTTACAAACTTCTGACATCTGCTGTGGTTTACGGTGATCCATACATTATTATTAATGAAATAGTTCACATTTTTCTTGTATGTAAGAAAGCATTGAATATACATTGAATCACGAACTGTAATAAGTATCTTTAGGACTATGAGAAGAGAGTGCAAGAGAGGGATGTGAATGACAGCAAAAATTACCTGGATGCACACAGAGCAGTTGTTGCCAATTATCTACAGAAGGTAAGATGCTAAATATATGGATCCACCATATTCCTGTATGTTGCTTCTGTACATGGATGCTTTATTTCCATGCATACTAAAATCTGATTAAAGTCTAAACATGACCTATAGGCATCTTTAAAATTCCAAGTTAGGCCTGAAGTTGGTGTAATTGAACAAATGGAGGTCTGTGTTATTTAATGCTATTGAAAAAGATGCAATATACAAAATGACCAGCCATTCTGGATATTTCTTTCAGTTCTGTAAATTCTTCTTTGCTTTGGTGTCCCAGACATTTGTACTGTTGAGTCCCAGGAATTCAGTGATTCCCCCTCCTCCCTGTTTTCCTTGTTGTAGTCTGTGATGCTAAGAACTTAATTATCTCCATGAAAGCAGCCCTAATCACTTCTAAAAATCATTTAATGTAATACGCAATGTCTTGTCCTGCAGCCTAAGGCAGACAGCATATCTTCTATCACATTTACCTTCATTGTTGTATTAGAGTAACATCTTCCCCTTATATTGATTTCATTTATTTTTCTAGTTTTCATTATATTAAGATGATATTCTCTTTAATCCTAAGGGAAAAAGAAAGAAAACATGCATCATCTAACCCAGAAAAGTTTGCAAATTCAGACTGGCACAATAGCAAGTGCAAAACATGGCTACCAGTTTCTTACCAGTTGTGGAAATATCAAAAAGTGTACCAAATCCTAACCTGCCAGCAAAACATGGAATACGATGATAAGGCTGATTTAAAGTAGTACAAAACAAATTGTTGGTTAGAGAGAATGCTTCATAAAAGACTCGTAGAGAAAAAAGTGTTTACATCTTCCAGGCAAGTGCCAAAGTCCAGATTTAGTATGATAGCAAAAAAAAATTATTTTTGACAAATCTGTCATATCTGTGTGAGCCCCATATGTTTTGCATGGCATTGAACATATGGGTTTTGCAGCACACTGAATGGTAGTGGAGTAGTACAGAATAGCGTACATTGTAATACCTTTGTTTGCCTCTTTCTTAGACTAAATACAAGTAGTCTTTTTTAAAACAGTATTTGGATATTTACACTTTTATAAATTGTCACATGGGCTTGAAAATTATATTGCTCATATCAGAACTGAAATTCAGTTCACTCCGTAACATGATCTTTGTATGTCTGTCACTTCTGGTCTTGTACTAGCACAGAGTATAAAGGCAATACTAGCATTAGTGGTAGGAGAAAAGGATAAAGGCAATATTCTTTCAGTCTGCTTCCATGTAGTTGTTAAGAGAAGATGGAAGACTTTAATCTCTGTGCTTCACTCTATGACCTCAGCAAAGAAATGAAAGGGATTAAGAATTTTAAACATTTATTTGAAATCATAGTGTTTGTAATACAGGCTTCACCAGTTCTTCTATAGTCCAAAGTACTTCTTTTGATCCCTGTAACTGGTACCATGTAGATTTCTCTACAGCCTTCTTTGCAGCTTCATTTAGATGTGGAAAAGAGATGTCTCTTAGCATCAGTTATTATTGTAATTGTTTCTGATGGTGAGTTGTAAGCAGATGAAGAGGAATTTTCTGATGGTATCGTTTCATATATTCTATCTGTCTAGCCAGTATGTTTCTGTAAAATGAGCTGCTTTTGCATTCTAAAGAAATAGCTAGAGGAAAGAAATTTTTCCTTCAACTGTAACCCTCTTAAAATTGGGGAAAAATGGAGAATTTGTATGTGGATGTTTTGTTTGTGTTTAATAGACAGAATGCAAATATTGGCAGTGGGTTTGGATTAGAAACACACTTTTGTCTTTTCTCACTCCTCATTCGCAGGTTCGAGAATCAGTAATCAACCGTTTCCTCATAGCAAAACACCGTTTTGTGCTCTCTGACCTTGTCAATGAAGAGGAGATTCCGAGCCTGGGGTAAGAGAGCTGTCTTTATTTGTTCCAAATAAAAAAATTAATGTAAAACCACTTGCTTTTTTAAATTTCTCTTTGGCAAAGTGTGCTGATGTGACTAATTGATGTGATTTTGTGTTTAGTGTAATCGATAAACTTCCAATCACTGTGTATGAATCTGCAGTGTATTGATAAACAAAGTGTGTAAAAACTTTTTAAAGAAAAAGTCTGGTTTTGACAGAAGTAAAGTGATAGCATGTAAATCAGATTTAACAGGATATAATGCATTTCTGATGAGCTGAGCACAGTCCAGCTGGTGCCAGATTGAATATTTCCAGTTATCAGGTAAGTGTCAGAATTAGTAACACTATTACTGGTTCTGTAAGTCTTGCCTACTTACAGTCAATGCCTATGCCCTGCAAATAGATTTTTAACTGTAATTTTCTTTATTTTACTTCCCGTGTACTTCCGATGCTCATACTGAATGTTTTTATATGCTGTTTATGTTCAAAAAACTTATTGAGTTTGAAAATTACTGCTTTTTTCTTCTAAGATTATAGGTTTTTTATTACTTGAGCACTTTCTTTGGATTTTTGTTTCGAATCCCTTACCTTTTGGTTTTTACATGTAGCAGTCATCACAGCGTAGATGACTCGCTCACTTAAAATCTGTGTAAGTAAACAAGTTGTGAAAGTTATTTTTTTCTTTCATGTAGAAGTTACTTCTGTTCACTATAAACACAACACCCTTATAATACAGTCAAAGTGTTTTTCAACCCGCTGTATAAATCTAAACAGTCCCATCTGCTGGAGATACAGAGACTTGCTCTCTTACAAAAGACTTCCTGCATGGTTTTAGTTGATGTTTTCACATCACAGTAGAGAAAAATCTAAATAAGACTACAATTAGCTTTTTGTTTAAAATCAAATGCTTCATTTATTATTTTCTCATCGTGAATACTAATTCATATTGGATTCTATTTGCAAAGTTTTATGGTTACTGAATTTAAAATATACTGTGGCTCTTTTAAAGCATTCACTTAGTGAGATATTTCAGTAACTCATGATTTTGTCATTTTAATAGTAGTTACTGTGGAGATTTTATTATATGTAAGGAAGAAATTGGCTGGATATCAGTTGGCTGTCAGTTTATTCATGTGCATAAACAAAACATACATCTTCATTTTATTGTTTTCCTCTTTGTTTTCTTTTTTCCTTTGGTTCTGCTTTGCCTTGGGTTATAAGTTCTGAGGGTCCAGGGTATGTTGTGGTATATTGATTCTGCTTCCTTTCTATAGCCTGCTGTTCACTGTACATAGCTGTGTAGTTATATGTTTTGCCTTTCCATATGGTGGATATCGTCATCTGCTAGATCCCTTGTTCATAGCACTGTAGTTTAGATCTGTCTTGAAGCTCTGTAATTGTCTGGTTTGCATCTTACACAGTTTTGGGAAAAAAAAAACCAAAACAACCAAACTTTTTGCACGTTGAAGGTATAATTCCTGATATATAAGACAGAACTGGATTGTGCAGTACTAAACAATTGCAACATTTTGACATTTCAGAGTGTTTTGTTTGGCACTAGCAGGAGCAAATATTTCCTTTTTGTGTTAGTGCATAATTTTCGTATGCGTCATGGAGACACTAGAATGCTGGATTCTATGCAAAACTGACTAAATACCTGGTTTATGATTATTAGCATTTTGGGACTCGGCCTCTTTAAACTGGCAGAGCCAAAACGACCATTAAGGCCAAGAAGAAAAGAAAGGAAGAAGGTCACAGCACAGAATTTATCAGATGGAGACGTAAAATTGTTAGTGAACATCATTAGAGCCTATGATATTCCTGTGAGAAAACCCGTGATGAGGTATGTTTAAATGCTTGTTTCCAGTACAGATTCATTTTCTGGCTTCTGTTGTTTTGAGGATAGATGAAGCAACGGCTGTTGTAATTCAGCCATGTGTGTTGGTTTGATTCTCATGATAAAAACATATTTTTCACATGTATCTTTTTATTAATGATGATAAAGAACTGATATTTTGTAAGTTTGTAGATTATTATGATTCTTCAGTAGCTGTGAAATTCAAGACATGTTTTACCAGAAACTGTCTGAAAGATAAGTTACAGCCTTGACAGCATTATAAGTGTGGTAATATCAGATGAATTGTACTTTAAGCAAGCCTCTTTATTATACTCAGGGAAATTTTAATTCGTAATATCTTAATTAAATACCAAAATGAGATACTAAAAAATTGAGTTCTTCATTGTGGGATTTGCCTCCTGAGTGTAGCATGTTGGTCTTCTCCTTGATGAACTGTTTAAGTTAATAGACTGAGCCTAATGTGGCTCTGACTAATTTTAAAGGTGACCTTTACATTCAGGCACATTAAGACAGTGCCTGCACTGCATGATGGTGTGTCATGTAGAGACGCTGAACAGTCTGGTTCGGTTCCAGAAGCAGTGTATTAGTGCAGTGTTCTCTCTTTCTCTCCCTCAAAATGAATACACCTTGCATTTAACTCAGAGGTATTTCCAAGCTGGACAGTTACAGAATTTAGCATCATCAGCTGTTTTATCTCTTACTGTATTAGAGGTTCTGTTGGATTCCTGTAAATAAGTTGATACTGAGAAAAGCAGTATCATTGCAGTATCATCACTTTTTTTCAAAATTCAATTCATTACCAGTATTACAAAAACAATTAAAACCCCATCCAGTCTTTTTTCATTATATGATATCTTATTTTGAGCTGCTTTCTACATGAATAGTTACTCTTTTATAGTCTCTAATGTGGTGTTATCACCAAAAAGAAGTTACGTGGAAGTACTATAAAAATAAAGATTTTAGTATTTATTTTCTTTTACTTCACTCATGGGTTGATGAAGTTACAATATTCATATGGATTCAATTTTGCCACAGAGGCTTTGCCTGAATACCATGAAAGCTACACTGTTCATGAATTCTGCAGGGATTCAACTACTTGAACTTAAAAACCTGTAGCTCAAGGAGGGTGTGTGGGGTAAGCAAAAAAAAGTCTGCAGTTGATCAGCTCTTCAGGAAAGAGAGCCTCCAGGCACAAAGTACTCTTTTACAGCAAGGCTTGTAAGAACTAAATACTTGATACCCCTTTCTGGCGTTTTATTTATGTTATTTGATCAAATAAATATCTTCCCAAGGTTAAAATTATAACAAAAACATCAGGAGTATTTCCAGAATTTTGTATGGCTTACAGAGAATGTGAGGGATTCATATTTTGTAATTAATTCTCTGTCTTCCCTGGTTGTTGTTGTCTCTTTCTTCTTGTAGCAAACTTCAACAGCCATTGAAATCTTCAAGGTCCTTTAATGAGATGTTTGCAGCCTCTCCATCAGCTCAGAGCCTACCTAGTAGCCCAGATTGGGCATTCAGCCAGGTATATTAAAAAACTAACATTTTCTGTGAAGTTCTGAGCATTCCTCTTTTCCACAGACAGTAGCATTCACCATCAGAAAGATACCTTATTGGCAGGGTTGCCTTGCCCCCTCCTTGATTTCCATAAAGAGAGTAAAGCTGCAGGAGGTTCAGAGAAGGGTGGTAAGGATGTCAGATACACAGAATGGCTACTGCCCAGTGAAAAATGGTGGGGCTTTCAGCCAGAATACCTGTAACTGTGGGAGTAGATGATGAGGAATATGGTAGAAAGGGACAAAATGACGAGTCGTATAGACACTGCATAGGGATTGACTGTTTCCTGACACTAAACTACAAACGTGAGTGATAGGCAAATGAAGCTGGTAGGAGTTACGTTCAAAACAAACCTTGAAAAGAAGGTTGTGGTTCTTCACGCAGCACTTGGTCAGTGTCCAGAGAAGTTTCTTACATGTATTGTGGATGAAAGAGGTTTGTTTGTGTTGAAGTGGGTATTGGACAAGTATTTGGAAGAGTGATCCATTAGGAGTTACTTAATAGAAAAACCGTTACAGACTTAGGAAAGTCTTTCAACTGAAAGTGTTTGAAGTCTGGGAGAGTAATAGGAGAAAATATCCTCTGTGCCTGCTCAGTTCTTGCTTTTCTGTATGTGTTGGCTGCTGGCTGTTTTCACAGCCTGCACTTTGGGTCCAGTACACTCCTAGTCTAAACCAGTGCAGCCATTCTTATGGCTGACACTGAAATTACATTTTCTTGCTATTTAGAACTAAATTCAGCATCCTTCCGAATGAAGATGAAAGATCTTCAGGGATTTTTTCTGTTTTTCTTACGATTTTCCTTCAAAAGTACAGCTTTTTGAAATGTAGGAAAGGTTCTGCTGTATGCATTTGAATGGTAATGAAGACGTTTTTAATCACATTAGGGGTTTGTTTTGTCTAAATGAGGTTGCTTATCTGACATAGGAGCCAGTTGCAGGGGCAACCGGGATTGTAGCGGTAGGCTTCTTGGATTACAGATAAGAGGATACAAGTGCACTTTTTTGCACTGGTGTCTGGATCACATGTTCTGTTTCAGTTACTTTCCTTGATTAGCTAGCTTGTAGCTTTTCCACTCTCAGGAGAAAATGTGGTTTTGCCAGTGTATATAAATACATCAAGTATTCCAAATACACATAAACTTTTGGAAATGCTAGCATATAAAATATTTGTAAAAGCTTCATAAATGCTTAGAAGCCCATGAAGTGCAATATTTAAGGTATATTAAAGTTATATCTGGGCTGAACCAGCTTGATCACCACAAAGTATATTTTTCTAAGTACATTAAATTTGTAATTTAATGTGCCCTGATGAATTTCCACAGAGGTCTGTTTCCTTTGTTTCGATATCTATTTATAGGTTTTGGTCCGTCCTTTTGTAGAAGTTTCTTTTCAGCGAACAGTCTGCCGGACAACAACAGCAGAAGGTCCAAGCCCCAGCTGGAATGAGGAACTTGAGCTTCCATTTAGGTATGGCAAAATGAAACCAAATTATTCCTGCTTAATAATAATTTAATTTGAGCATGGAAATTGATCCACATTTTCCTGTACTGTTCAAATCACTTTTTTTATTTATTTAACCTCTTCAGAGCTCCTAATGGTGACTACAGTACCCATAGTTTGCAGTCTGTAAAAGATGAAGTCTTCATTAATGTTTTTGATGAAGTACTTCATGATGCTGCAGAGGTGAGTTCATAATTGAATGACAGTGTACATTGCAGAATATTTTGAGCTTTTTGAAGTAGACAGAATAAGACTTTTCCATTCAATAACTTTCCCCCATCTTGTGCCTCTCTTCCCTCTATTTTGTCATTCCTTATGATTTTATATCTAGCCAATAATGCAAGGTTGTCAGAGGGAGCAATCTTTATAGTGTATTTTGTATAAATTCAGCTTGTACCACCCAAAATGCTGCTGGAGTTGAACACATCTATGCAATATGTGTTACTGATATTTAATGAAATTGGAGATCCTAAAATGAATTGTAATCTGAATTCTGTTCTTAACCTTAATTAGAATGTTTTACTTCATTCCAGATGAGCGATCCCAGTTCCTGCATTTTTTACTAACTATCTTGTGATGCTTTGTCTCATCTCATTTTACAAGCTCTTTGGTGAAATAATAAAAAAAACCTCCAAACCATCTATTGGTTGTATGTATTAATTTTTTTGAATGAGACAAAAATTGCAAGTACTAGTGACAAGAAATTTTTGTAAGCTCTCAGTGTTGGCATAACTCCTTCCACTGTTGCATCCAGTGAAAGCTTTCCTAGTCAATTCAGCATACACAAAAATAGCAGCACTCAATATTCTTAAAAACATAACCCAAAAAAAAATAATGCACGCACTTCACTGAGAACAGAATTCTGTCCTCAAAACTGAAATGATACTTGGTGAAGCGGAAGGAAGAAAGCTACACTCTTGAAACTTGGATGTCATTCTAGAGATTTTTTTTTTTTTTTAATAATTTCTAGGCTGATCATACAAGATTTGGAAAGCTCTGATAGGCAGTACACATGAAGACAGTTTTTCCATTTCACAGGGTTTAGTTAGATTTTCATACAATTTTAATGTCAAAAAGCTTTTCTAAAAACTAATAAAATATTTCATTAGGAGACCAGAGCCTCATTTACTGTGTCTGAGAAGACTGTTGTGGACTCCTTGTCAGAGTTTGGAGTTCTCCATCACAGGTTACACAGGACTTGAACCCTAAAGTGCGAGCACATTGTATCATGGACTGTGATGTTCGTGTATGTTTTCAGCATTTGGTGTGCCTGAAAGGTGTGCAGAATAATCCCTGCTGCACTAGTAATGGAACTGATACTTACAGAAAATTATTAATACAGAATTTTTATTAATGCCTTGATTATATTGTTGATTGAATTAAAGGAAATGAAGCTGTTTTACACAGTGTTCTGTTGGGCAACTTTTTAATAGGACGATCGTGAAAGAGGAAGTGGAATCCACACTCGGATTGAGAGACGCTGGCTGGGATGTGTTAAGATTCCGTTTACTACCATATATTTTCAAGCAAGGGTAAGTGATTTAACTTGAAGTAAAATACAGAACCAAGAATGGAAAGGGGCTGGAAATGGAATGTCAGATTTAATTATGTTCTTTGTAATTGTTAGTTTATTTTTATGGAATTGTTTGAAAAGGTCTTTGAAACCACTGGGGTTTTTTTGGACAGATTTGGTGAGTATTTGCCAGTAAGTTCAAGGTTTTGAAGGGAGAAGAGAGAAACAACACATATTCAACAGAAGTGATGCAGCCTGGCTTCCTTCAGTGGTGAGGTTAAAACTTCAGATTTTTAAGATGGTTTTCCCAGTGGCTTTTGATGTCTGTGGTATTGCACAGCCTAGATAGATGAACTAGGAATAGTCACCTAGGAGAATTGACCAGACGGTTTTTCTCACACTTTCCATGAATCACTAGATTTTCACCTTTGCCTCTCCCAATGCCTGCTTTTTTCCACTTTCAGAACTTTTCAAGAGAAGCTTTCTTGAAGAAATATCAACAGTTAGTCATGGCCATAATAGTAAAGAATGCACTTCTTCACAGAGGAAGGACTTTTTTTTTTGTCCAGCTACTTATCCTGGATTTAGTTTAAGGAAACTACTTCTTTCCATTGATAGTCCCATCATATTGTGATATTGCTGTAGGACTTCTTCTGCATGGCAGTTGCTTTTATGTATAGAATCAAATCATCATATCACGAAAGTCAGAATCTCCATGAAGTAAGAAACGGAGACATCAGTTGCACTCCTAATGACACAGTCATTTGCTCTTCTCTGGCTGGATGGGGCACTTTTCAGAACCTTAAGGACTTCAAGGCATACTGTGAGCCTCCCAGATTCTTTGGGTGGAATGTAAATCTATAGGAGTCTTATTTAAGTGCAATGCTTGATGATTTAAGTAGTTTTCTTGGGCCTTCTGCAAGGCATAACAACGTAATTGTCGTGGGATTCAGGAAAGCATGGGATTCTTTTCATTGCTGGGAAATTTTGGACAGTGTATGTCTAACCAGGCTTAGTCCACTTGTTTCTGCTAGATCGTTAATAATATGCACTCTTCAACTTGGGAGGTTAATCAGTTCATTTATCTGTTTGAGGGTTGTGGTGCCCATGCCCTGTAGAAAAGCTTTCATTGACTTTAAAGAAGATGTAAATAGTGGGAAGGTCTGACCTTTTCATGAGTCTTTGGCCACTCTGTGCAGACATTGTCACATAATGTGATCACAATTGCTATAGGTCAACAAACAAGAAACAACAAGATCCGATGCTCATTTTTAGGGTATTGTTCCACGTTGAATGAATGAAATTCACCTGAGAAGTGTGTCTGCTCACAGTCCTGAGAGACTTAATGGGCAAACTTGATATTTTAACAGACTGCACCAATATATATTGAAGGACACAGCCAGCATCCACTGTCCACATCATCTTTGAGGATTTCACATGCTGATGTCAACCTCTGTTCGTTATACTTCTTGGTCTTTCTTTTGTAGAACCACAGTAGCTCCAGAATTCCTGTCAGATACTCTTCTGACTCTCTTTGAAGGGGGTGTTGGAGTTTGTGGTTGCCTAAGCAGAGTGTGAGGGCTTGTATAGATTTCCCCAGCAGTAGAGATTCTTTTCATTTGAACAGGATTTCATATGGAATTTGAAAAAGGCAGATCAGCACAGTGGTTATATCAAGGTGCATCTAGCAATTAAACTTCAGTAGCAAATGAAGCATTTCATCATCCTGTTATAATATACTGCAGCAGAAATTTTGAGTGATTTATTTAGTTTTCTCCTCATCAGAACTGAATTTTGTTCTTAAATATTTGATGAGCCATTCCAGGGAGTCATCTGTTCATTTTCCACATCCACTGAAGATACCCTTTGTGGTGGCAGTTGCCTTAATTGTGTCCAAATCAGGAGCTTAATCTTTTTTTGCTTTTCTGTTAAAGCTGGACACTTCCACTGTTGCAACCCGCCCACACAAGTGTGGGGCCTGCCATCTCTTGTCTCACCCAACCCTTCAGAAAGACCTTATTCTCTGTTTGTGGTGGCAGGGGGAGCTGCAAAGGGCTTGAGTCTATCAGGGCACTTCCATGGGGAAGCTGGGTAAATGGGCCCAGTTCCAGTTCCACCCAAGAATCATCAGTAGGTTCTGCATAGAAGGGGGTCCTTTTCTCACATGCTGGAGCATCATCCCCACATCACTTGCAGGCAAAAGCCTCTTGGTCTGCTGCTGCCTTGAGAAGCGTAGTCCTGCAACCCGTATTTTGCCATTTTTTCATTTTTCCAGGTAAACAGAGCCATGTGGAGTTTGCTATTTGAAAGAAAAATAGTGAAAGGCTGGCACTTTTTTTTCTCTGTGAACTAGCGTATATGATTTCCATTTTATTAAATAGTAGTGTTCATAATATGCAAGAAATCAAGTTGTGATTAATATATTTGACAATGAGATATCTCGTGTTTTCCCCATGGTTAATCAACATAGATGACCTTTTTATTCTCTCATTTTACTATTTCGTAACTTAGACAATTTTGTAACAATAAAAAGAAGAAAATATTTGGACACAAGTAGCAAATTTATGTGAAAGAGAACTTTTGCTTTTTTGCTTTTAATGAGAAGTATTTCTCTGTATCTGTTGTAGATTGATGGTACATTTAAGGTCAATATTCCTCCAGTCCTCCTTGGCTACAGCAAAGAAAAGAACCTGGGAATGGAGAGAGGTTATGATTCTGTGCGAAATCTGAGTGAGGGCTCATACATAACACTGTTTATTACCATTGAACCACAGCTCATTCCTGGAGAATCTGTGAGAGAGAAGGTAACTAATGAGTAATTCATCATACTCTTGTTCTTTGTTTCCAGTGGTGCAGTTCTGGAGATGCATAATAATAGGTTTCCTTAGTGTACCAAAGGACATTCATGCAAGTACAGAAGGGACATTCATACAAATTTGGAGTGGTTTATTTCAAATTTTTTATCTCTGTTCAGTTTAATTAAATGCATCATTAAATGAGATGAGCACTTAATGCATGAGAAATAACTTTGCCCAGGTATCTAAATTTACTCTTAAGAGAAAGTAATTTGCATTCATATCTGTAAGCATGTAGTACTTCTGTAAACAATAAAGCATTCATGTGAGTATTTGTGAACAGTGGACAAAAAGGAGGTGGCAGGTGCAAAGAGTATTTTGTTGCTTCTGTGTTTATACTGTTCAAATGAGCATTTATTATTTATGGCTTCATGCATGCCTCCAGATCTTAAAGACAATAATTTCTAAACAGCAGCTGCTATTTTTTTTAGTTTCATTAGTAAACCAGAAGTGCCTTAGACTAACAATAGTTGTTACAATTCTTTGCTTCAGCTCTCCAGATGCAACACATGCGCTTATTATAGAAAGAGTTTGGCATAAAATGAAAAAACTAACTAAATAATTTGCCATCCTTTCTTCCTATTCTTGACCTGTAGTTAAATTTGAAATGCTTGTGTAGTGTTTTAGGATGCTAAGCATAATTCTAGTTTAATTTTATTATACCTTTTTTGTTCCTTTTCTTATTTTTTCCTATTTTTCCTGCTGTCCTTCCTGAACCTCTGTATAGATGAATGAAATGCTTAAGAAGGTACAATATTAATAAATCAGTTGAGATACTCCTGTTGTTCCCAGTTTAAGATTTGGGTTTGTGCCATTCAGCAACCTTTTTGCAGTTTGTGTTACTTGATTGTGACATAATTGTTTATTTGCCAGTAATATTTGCAGTGAATTGGTACATATAAATTTACAACATGCCAGAGGCTGTGCTTTTCTGCTGTTAATTATGATTGAGAAGAATCAGTGTGCCTTCTCTGCTGACTTGGAGGTCTAGCTAAAGGGCAGTGCGCAGCTGTTCCACCTCAGGTTAGTTTGAGAAGAGCTGTAACAAATGACAAAAGTGGCTAATTTTAAACAAAATATGAGGGATGAACTTCAATTCTCAGCACTACTAGAAGTGTACAAGGAATTCTAAGTAGATAATTTTTACTGATCCTAATGCCTTTAAAAGATGATATCTTAGGTAACATGACGAAATAATTGTCATTGTTATATAATTATTATGTGCTTTTGAGTCCTCCATTTGCTTCTGAAAAATCTCATCTAAAAATGTGGAAATTTTAAATACCTCTGAATTATAAAGATTCATCTAAAAATCACTTGAACCTTCTCTGCAAATATTTTGGAATTGAACAGGGTTGTTGCAGTATTATATATATAAAAATCACTGGGATTTTATGTGTAATGTCAATTGTGGTTTTAATGGAGCACCTAACCATAATTGTTTAGTTTTGACTTAATATGTGGTGTTACATCTGCATCACCACAGTGTTACTTGGCCATAACTTTCACTACATTTTTCAGTGCTTTAATAAAGCCAGCTTATACATATAAGATCATTATGGACATTCATAAGTAAATGCAAATTACCTGATTTTCCATTGCCTTGACCTTTCTTATATGTCTGTAAGCAAAACTTTACACTACAAGGCAAGTTCACAATGCTATTAGGAAAGAATTTAACACTCTTATTATGCTGTAAATGGTGAAATATGGCCAAATATAGTAAAGACTTAAGTCCAAACTATAAATAAAACTGGTTTTGAATAAATTCTACTATCTGTTGAAGTTTGATACCCAAGAAGATGAGAAACTGCTCCAGGCTGCAGAAAAATATGAAGCTGAATGTACATCAAAGTTTCCAAGCCGCCAGTGCCTAACAACTGTAATTGACCTTCATGGGAAAACAGTTTTTATTACCAGATATATCAAACCTCTGAATCCACCGCAGGAGCTTCTTGATGCCATCCCAAATAGATCTCAAACAGCAGCAGTAAGTACTTAGAAACGATAGTAAAGTCTCTGGTATACAGATTTCAAGATGTTTGTTTGCCTCTGCCGTGTGCACATAAGCAAATCATACCTTTGTGTCTCTGCTGTACAGCTACATATTTTGCAAAGCAAAGTGTATAGATACAAAATAAAGTAGTAGTGATTTTGTGTGATACACATTAAGTCCAACTATAATGATATTGTAAAATAGTATTTGTCTTCTCAGAGGAAAAAAAGTAAGTATATTAATGAGTATTGTCCTTTAAAAGAAAAGTTATGCCAAACCTCAGTGGCAGTAAATCCTGTCAGTCTTTGATACAAGTTCTAAAATGAGCTCACTGCTACTGTAATGAGGTTACTCAATGTTTTGTCATTGATATCTGTGGAAACAGCAATATTCTTCACATCTGGTGTAGTAACACTAGGGCATTGTGAATTAAAGGGGTGACCTGCTCTGTTTTGTTTTCTTGCAGGAACTGGTGGCTCGATATGTTGCTTTGATTCCTTTTTTGCCAGATAGTGTGTCATTTGCTGGAATTTGTGATTTATGGAGTACATCAGATGTAAGCAATGCATTAAACAGAAGTTCTTTATCCTCTTAAATGTGATATAACATCCCAGTGGCCACTGTTTTTGAGGGGAGGTTGTACTAGATTAGCTCTTGAGGTCCCTTCAGACCTAAATTATTCTGTGATTCTGTTACTGTGAGGACTATTTTCCTTTGAGCCATTTATTTCACAGAATAAGGACTAAAGCAACCAAAAGTTGCTCTTCTGGTCTGAGCCAAAAATTTTATCTTTGATAGGTTATAATTAGCTAAGAATACCTTAGGGCTTTAAAGCATCTCTTGATTTTTCTCACTTATAAATCAGTCCATAATGTTGTAGTCATGCACAAGTGAAAGGATGCTGATTGGTGGAGACTTTACAACTAGACTTAAAAGGGATCATTGACATTCCAAGGAAAAGACATTGCATGTAGTGTCAGCAATAATGGGATATTTAGGCTTCTCTGTCACATAAATCCTGTCATTTATAGAGTAACAGCAGACATTGTTGATCATAGATGAAGTTTTTATCATCTCAGAACTTTTCTGAAAAATTGTCTTTCTAAAAAAATTATGAAGATCCTGGTTCTTGTGATAAGATCTCAGATCTCATGAATTCTCACACCATTCACTCTTCATCTTGTGTGTTGAAGCAGTGACCAATAAATGGTAAAGATCAGTTGCAAAGATCTGAGAGGGCTCCTTGCTTCAGATGTGTTAAGAAACATTATCAAATGTTGTAAGTTGATAACTGCCTAAAAAGACTTTTTTTTTTTTAATACCTCAATTAGCAATTTCTTTATCTTCTGGCGGGAGATGAGGAAGAACATGCTGTGCTCTTGTGTAATTATTTTCTTGGTATGGGGAAAAAAGCCTGGCTTATCATTGGAAATGCTATTCCTGAGGTAAGAGGATTCTTTCATTTGGCCTTAGTGTAAACTTTTATGCTGTGAAGTCTTTAGCCCCCAGTAATAGATAATTGTTTCCTGCTGGAATGTTTTTCCAGGATATTATCTAAACATTAGTGCCGGGAACTGATTCTTTTCAGAGAAGCAAATAAAAAATTGAAAGTATATCTTAGTATGTGTCTGGGTTTTTTCCTGGACCTCTGTTTCTGTGCTTAAACTGGTAGTAGTTGTCATCATAATACAGTACCAAGCAGCTGTAACCCGTGCATCCAGGACAAATTGATGGAGACAGTCCCTTCACAGTATCTCAGTCATTGATAAGCAGACTGTGACAGAGTTTGCATGGGATTTGATATCGGTTCAAAGGTGATAGGAGAGGATTAGGGGCATGCAAGGGATTCCTAGTGGTACACACACATCTCCTGATTCTCTCACTATGGCTGATGACAGAGCTGCAGCAATAGTAAAGATAGATGGGTTCAGGCTGGACAAGTCCCTGTTCCTCCCTGTTACCTGCTGTAACGCAGGCAGGTGAGGTGTCTGCTCTGCCTTGGGCTGCTGGGAGCCACTGCAGCAGCAGCTGGGCTTAGAGTGGCCCAGAACTGAAACACTGAGGTTGTTTTGCCCCTTGGGAGATGCCTTTGTTCTCAGGGAAGCACTCAGATTTCCAAGTAACCAATACTGCTCTTTTCAAAAAGGTGGTAAGACTTTATAATGCAAATTTCCAAATACATGTGAAAGTTTTGCTGAAGAGAATTTTGGTAAAAATTTCTGTCCAAACCAGACAGACTTAAGCACATTCTGAGATACAGCAGTGACAGGAACAAGTACTCAGGTACTATTTCTTCCCCTCAAAACTGATGGAGATGCTAGTCCTTAATAAAGCATTTTGTAAGGAAGGTATTTATTCCAGGTGTTTCAAAATAACTGGAAAATATAGGTGATGACAAGAAATAGACGAGCAGTTTAGGGATTCCTGGTAGAGAATATAAAGAGAGCTGGGAAATTCCTTCCTTGCCTGTGTGAGGGAGGCTGGTGGCTGAGACACAAAGTGTGCTGCCTAGGTGGAAGACCTTCAGCTCGGAGATTGCCTGTAAAAGAGAGCTGTGGCAGTAGCCAAGTAGGACCTGTTGATACTGAGCTGGTTTCTGGTAAACATTGCTGTATGTGGAATTTCACATCTGTTTGTAGCTGAAACAAGACAACTTTCAGAATCTGTATGTTAAGAATGGCTCGGAGCTCTGTATGTCTGACATTTCTCTGCCACATTATTATGTAAGTATTGAACTGTAATGAACCTGTAAATTCTTTCAAGCAGTTTGCCCTAAAAAGCACTATCAACCTCAATAGTAAAAATTTTGTTTTCCAAAGAATACAAAGCATGCTGTCCTTGTAGCCAGTTTTCAAACATCTTTCTCATACTTTTCTTTTTCCTTCCTAGGGACCAACTGCATATGTATTAACTTTGGAACAAAGTCAGTATGTAATTTGGAATGCCAGTACTGGATGTTTTTATGGGCAGTATGATACCTTCTGCCCCTTACAAAATGTGTACTGTCTGATCAGCTGTGATAACGTAAGTGTGCCCAGTCTTGCCACATTTCTGTACACATAAGGGTTAATAACTTGATTATTTTTTTTTAACCTTTAGCATCATTTGTTCGTCATTGTAACTATATTTAAGCTATCATTTATTAGCAATATTATTCAATCTTAAGTAGGTCTTTTAGCTACTTTAAATACTTAAAATAAGAAAGATTTTTTTAATCAGCATTTACCTTTTTTTTTTTTTTTTACTTACATGTTTCCCAGAGTGGATGGCCTAAGATTACAACTGCTTAGGGGAAGAGTAGTCATTCCTCAAAGATAATAGTTTGCAGGTAAAATGTGACTGAAAAATTAGAAAAAATGTATAAAGGAGTCACTTGAGTTGCCCATGTGACACTGGACACAACCTGAATGGTTCGATAGGCACAACACAGAGCTGGCACCTCAGGGTACAAAAACAATATTGATTTTCTGCCTGGCATCAAGTCATCCCATTTATTTGCAAATACACAAGCAATACTAGTGCATGTTCACCACATATTATTCATTATGTTCCTGTAAACCCTCTGAGACAGTGGGGGGAGAGAAGAGAGATTTTAAGAGCTGTGCAGCTCTGGGCAGGTGAACAAGAGGCCACAGACTGGGAGCTGAGCCTAGGCTGGGAGGGTCAGAAACCCTGGGAACTGTCCTGCCAGCAGCATTCCCTGACTTGGTTGGAAGCCAGACCTCACAGGTTCTGAGGACACAAACAGGGAAATGATAACAAGGTAGAAAGATGTGTGAAAGTCTGAAAATGAGGAAACAGAAGGCAAAATTTAAAGAAGAACCCTAGGGTTTATTTGAATGGAAACTGGAGGGTGAGTTTAAAAGTTTGCTCCTCAGTTTTTTGGAATGCCATGCATTATAAGTTTTGTTTTGTTATTTAATCTTCTGTGTTTTATTCTAAACACAGATCATGACTTTAGATGAGAATTTAATATTCTAAAGCACATTTATTTTAAAAGTGTCTGTTCTTTCACTGAAAGCATTTTGGGGAGTGATAGAGTTGTTTGGTTTGGGGTTTCTTTAAGCAGTACTAAACCTACAGTTAAGAAAAATGTAACTCAGTTGTTAATTGCTGGAAGAAGCAACTAAGGGCTTAAGCACTGACTTGAACTGCAAAGCACAACATCTTTCAAGGCAACTAATTCCAGTCCTCACAGGACTTAGAGCAGGTGGGCTGCCAGCAGAGCCACACCACGTCGCATCCAACTGGGACAGAACCAGCTGTCCTGGAAGGATCTGCACAGAACCTCCATTACAAATGGTCACACACATTGATTAGCACATTCACATTGTAATTGCTGGTATATTTTGCAGCCTTAGCAGTAGTTATTTAAAGGTTGTTTGAACAAGAATCCTACAGTGCCTGCATGCTCCAGACTAGGCACAGAGGGCAAAATTAATGTCTGTAAAGAAGGGGCGTGCAAGACATGGGCTCCACTGCACTGGGCTGGGGTCTTGGAAGAATTTAATCAGAATTCAGAAAAGACTTGTGCAACAGTCCAGAGGGGTGGAAATACAGCTCAGAACAGAAGAAAAATTTGCTACAGGAGGTTAACATGGTGTAGTATTTTATTGCTATGTAAGTGGAATGTGTTCCATAGTTGTGATTATATGCTGAAAGCTAAACCAAATT
The DNA here is from genome assembly GCA_013397935.1 of Dasyornis broadbenti. NCBI lineage: Eukaryota > Metazoa > Chordata > Aves > Passeriformes > Dasyornithidae > Dasyornis > Dasyornis broadbenti. The sequence goes on along the minus strand of VZRN01001778.1, from coordinate 723,441 downwards.
TTCTTTCCTGTAGATTTGGTTTAATATGCAACAGTATGATTCCCCAGGAAGGATAAATTTTGATATCAGCAAACCAAAACACTGGAAGTCTTTCTTTTCAAGAAATTTGCCATTCCCTGGTCTCAGCAGCATTCAGGTATGGATGGATCTATTGCCAAGTCAGTAAGAGGGGTTGAGACATCACAGACTTGGTATAAAGAAGCAGATACTAAGTTCCGTGGACTTTGGTTAAGTATATTCATGTAAATAGCATTGGTTTTTAAAAAGATTTCCCAGTTACTCCTTTAAAAAAATGAAAGCAGGAATCCTGCAAAAAGTTGATTTTATACAGAATTAATGCTTTTTCCCTCTAACTGACTATGTAAGATCTCGCTTTACTCAGTGAGGTAAATGGGACAAATCTTTAACACAAATATATCTAAAGCAGTAGCTTGGTATTATAAAGAAAATGCCACCTTTTGTCGCGTGGCTAAGAAGGCATTTTTTTCAAGCTGTATGAACATCCTTAGTAAAAAGCCAGAGATTTTTGCAGTTATCAAAGGTGTAAGTCGTTGAAATTTAGCGGGGGAAAAAGTCCCAGCATTACACACAAATATTTAGTTAAATTTTTATAATGTCTGTTAAAGAATAGATTATTTTAGCATAACTGTAAGCTCCTGTGAGCATCATCAAGGCAGAAGCTCCTGAAGTTACATTATTATATGTCTAGAAGAGATTGCACATTTTAATATTTATTTTATTTATTGCTAGCCTGAAGAATTAACTTATGAGCATTCGGATAAGGCTGCTGCACTGGAACTACAGAGCAGGTAATTTTACCTCTAAAACAAATTCCATCAGTGCTGATACTAGAGCATTCCTAGGTATTCATGCCTAGGTCCTAAAAACCTGCACTGAATGCCAGGAGAATGGCCTAAAAAAATCAGAAGCTATTGGTTCGTGGCTTTTTTAAAATTCTCTTTCTTCAATAGAGATTGCCGGATAGAAAAAACTAATCAATTACTTCTCTACCATTTTCCAAAGAGCAAAATGCTGTGGGGGGATGAGAGGAGAGGGTGTAAACTAAAAAGGTGTTGTAATCCCATGGCCTTCCATGCAGGCACTGACAATGCAGACACACATTACTACACAGCTATGTTGTTTTTTCTGCACTTTTAGTGAGCAGTAAGTTTAACTGAGGTCATTTGTGGTTCTCAGAATCTGTACTGTCTGCCAAGGGAGATTAGTTCAGATGTCCAATACTAGAATTGTAATAATCAGTCTATCTTATTGCAGGATTGAAAAAATATTAAAAGATAAGATTATGGAATGGAGACCAATGCGCCCAACACGTTGGAACAGATACTGCACCTCTACCCTCCGTAATTTTTTGCCACTGCTGGAACAAAACCAAGGCAAAGACGTAGATGACCATCAGGCAGAGCTGCAAAAACAGCTGGGAGATTACAGGGTACAGTTGTGAACATAAGCAGCTTGTGCATAGAAGCAAGTTACATCCCTAGAATTTAGTATCGCCACTCTATGGTATAGAAGAGTGTCCCAGGCCAGTTATTTCTTCAACTACCAAAATTCACAAGATATTTTTTTATACCAAAGATAAACCATTGTAATATTTCTAGAGTGGAGTGATGATCTGATTCTTTTAATTTGTAATGTTGAAGATAAAAAAGTTTCTGCTGAACATAAAAATAAGAATGTAAAGTTACTAGGGTGCATTGTTGTTTTATTGTTGCACCACAGCTACTACTGCCAGTACAATAAACACGAGTGCAGTCTCCCAGCACCAGCAGCTATGGGGCTGATTGGTGCAGCAGCTCTCAAGGCCAGTCAGTAGGAACCTGATACTGGTGCTGAGCAGTGCTACACACAGTCTACTTACAGGTGCAGGATCCCACACAATATGCTTTTCTTCAGTCTTCTAGTCTTTGCTTCACTCTCTAAAGACAAGAAAATTGACTGATGTGTTCACTGCAGCCACTGGTGTGCCTGTGTAGTCTTCCTCCAGGCTGCTGGAAGGGCCTTTTGCTTTCCACATGGAACACCTGTGACAGTACTGCACACAGCTCTGGCCAGCTCCAAAATGAGTTGAGGTTTCAGTTCCTGTTGGGCATGAGACATTTGCTCAAATCCCCAGCCCAGAGAACACAGCCACAAGGCTGATTTAAAACCAGCCACAAGGCAAAAAAGCAATGAAGTTCTGCTGTATGTGTTCATTAATATGTTTATTCTAGTGGATTCTAAAAATCTTCACTGTGAATTTAAACCAAATTAAAGAAGAAAAATGTCAGAAGCTTGCCTAGAGTATGTGAAAGAGGGAGGTGTTATCAAAATACAAACATTGGCTCTTCTATTGCATCTCCTCAGGCTGGCAATGGAGAAGATGTTTTACTCAGCATGCAGATTTTTTAAAACTGTATTTATTCAGGTGCCTTCACCTTTTCTTCTTACATGTCTTTTTTCTCTTTCTTTCTCCCAGGTCTCTGGATTTCCTATTCATATGCCATATTCTGAAGTGAGACCTTTAATAGAAGCTGTACACAGCACAGGAGTTCACACTATTGATGTTTCCAACGTTGAATTTGCTCTGGCTGTGTATATTCATGCTTATCCCCAAAATGTTCTCTCTATATGGATTTATGTTGCTTCACTTGTGCGAAATAGGTAGTATAGGCCAGTCAGAATACTGCAAGAAATTTGCTTATATAGGTGTAAATACAAGATTTCTCTCACTGCTGATTTGAACTATCCCAGGTACTTTAAAAATCAAATGAAACATGATTTTGGGTAGCTTTATTTGCCCTAAAACTACTGAAGATACTAATTACTGCTAAAGAAGAGACCGATAGCGTAAAAGTCCAGTACTAAGAGGTAATTTTTATATAGTCTCTTACAGGTCCGTGTGGGACCTCACACTCTTAAAAGCATTACATATGCCCACAAGTAACAGCGTAGAGTAAAATGTTTCCTTGGCATCTCTTCAAGACTATTTTTAGTCAGTTTATTTTATCTACAGACCTTCTTCCTCTTCAAAGACACTTGCAAATAAAGTTTTCCTGTAGCTCAGTTCCTGAGTTTTTAGCTATGAATAAATTTCATATACCAAAGAGCCATCAGTGAAGGCCATACTTCAATTTTTAAAAGGCTGCTTCATAGCCTGTTCTATATTTTATATCTGTATTAATGCCAGCACCATTTAGAGGTGTAAGACATTTTCTTAAGAAGTTAGAGATGAAGATTTAATAAATATTTTTACCAAATCTTAAGTGGAAGCTCATTCCTTTTATACAAGAATTTGATTAAATTACTTAGGAGTATGAAATACTTATCTGTAAGTTAGCAAACTTGTAAGTAAAAGATTATCAAAAGAATAGCTTACTAAAAATCAAATTCACTTACTAGTATGTAAGTAGTTGTGCTATTAATACTGATATAAATATTATATCCTTTTCCTGCTGTTATCTTGCTAATCAGACTCTTCCAAGTAAAAAGACAGTGGGTTGAGCTTAGGAAGAATGCTCATCAGGACCCTGAACTTGCCTTTATTGAATTTCAGATGGTTCCTTTCTGCCCATCTCCAGCCTGTCCAGGTCCTTCTGAAGGGCTGTATAGCATTCGGGGAAATCAGCCCAAAGCTCCTCCCAGTTCTGTGTTGTCAGTGAACTTGCTGAGGAGACATGTGGACCTTCATCCAAGTCACTGATGAAGAAGTTAAACAATCCTAGGACCAGCATTGAACCCTGGGGGACACCACTAATGACAGGGCTCCAGCTAGATCCCCTGCCACTGATTATGACCCTCTGGGATATGCTGTTCAGCCAGGTCTCAATTCATCTCACTGTCCACTCGTCCAACCCACACGTCCAGAGTTTGCCTATGAGGACCTTGTGGGATAGAGCGTTGAAAGCCTTACTGAAGTCAGGGTAGACAATATCCACTGCTCTCCCCGCCTCTGGTCAGGCAGTTGTTTCATCATAGAGGGAAGGCTGGTTGGTCAAACAGTGAATCCATGCTGACTATTCCTAATCACCTTGGCATCCATGTGGATAGAGATGGCCTCCAGAACGAGACCATTACCTTTCCAGGGATAGAGGTGAGGCTGACTGGACAGTAGTTCCCTGGGTCCTGCTTAGAGGACCACGGTAACATCTGTTTTCCTGCAGTTCTCAGCCACCTCTCCTGATCTCCATGACCTTTCAAAGATAATTGTGAGTGGCCTCTCTGAAGTGTCTGCCAGCTCTCAGTTCTCATGGACTGGTTGAGTCAGGGGTTGCTGCCAGTTTTTTACTTCCCTTTTTACAGACCCCACTAGAAAGTACATTGTCATCACATGATGCTTTGCTGAACACTGATGACATCTCCCAAGTTTAGTCCACGGCATATCTGCAGCTCATTCAGTCCTCAGCTGTGTCTCTACCACTGCACAAAAAATACCACCCAGCAGCAAGCAGAAGCTCCCGTGGCTGCACCTTCCCAGCCTCAGAAAGGGGATTTCTGGAACACAGACAGATAGAAGCAAGCCCATTGCATACACTTACCAATAGCCTCAGCCAGTCTCACACAAAGGGTGATCCATCAACCACTGGGCACCAAAGGCCATTCAGTGCAGCTTCCTTGAAAACACTGATCCAGTTGCTGGATCAGTGGTATCCTTCTGCAGGCTTCAAACTGAGCACTGAACATTCTGCTTCTGGCCCACAGTCAGCATTAAACACCACCAGCTGACTCTGCACTCAGTCTATATTCACTAGTATTTTTCTTACCTTACTCTTCAGTTTAGCATGAGCAAGAGGGTGTCAAAACTTGCAGTTTATTGTAATCTCCAGCTCTGCCTGCACGCCAACCTCCCAGACACCAAGACTCTTGAAAGCTACTATGTCACCGTGACTTCCTAAATAAATACTACTCAGAAGAATTTAACCAATTAGGAAAACATAAAAATTACTAGCTTATATTGTCAATCCTAAAAATTGGGAAGGATAGGAGAAAAAGAACAACCTGACTGCTTGTCTGCCTCCTACAAAAACAGCCACCTGCCCCTCCTGTGCTGGAGGTAAAAAAAAAAACAGCCTACAACTGTGCCATTCATGAGCAGGTGCCATTAAAGTTTACAACTTGCCATGGACTACAGTACTCATCACTCACACAGTACGCTCTCCTCACACCACCACACACACACTCATGCACTATTCATACACTACTCATCTCTTCCTAGCACACATTTCACTCATCAACAGATTCTCTGTTCCCTGCCAGTCTCTACTGTCCAGAGAGGAATCTTCATAACTATCAAAGCAAGGGGGAAAATGTATTGCTGTCTTTCACGGATGGAAGACAATTTGACTTGTAATGAAAACTTCCTTGGAAGCTGTTTCAAAAATGCAACTTAGCAGTCACAGGAACCATAACACCAAGCCAAAACCTCCACAAATACTACACAGTTCACAGCTCTGCAACCACCACAACACCCACCCACGTACCCAACCTCTGCAGCCTTCTGGCATGTTACTTTATACCTTAAAATCATAGACATTCAACTGCCGGATACATTTTTATTGGTGGGAATGTTTTATTTGAGTATTTCTTTCAAGCCCAAATACAAAACCAAATGCAAAAGGAAGGTGGCAATTTCCCTAATTTTGCAATATAAAGAACAACTTCAGGATGAGAGGAAAGGGGAAGAAACGAGGCTCCTAAAGATGTATAATTGTTACCCAAATGCAAACAATACAATTCAAATTCTCTGCTGAGGTTTATATTGTACTTACGGATTCAAAATTAAAAAAAGAAAGTCACCTAACACAAAAGAATCCAGTAAAGTATATTTAAGTGCCAAAATTGGAATAAAGTGGCATTAAAAAAAAAATTTGAAGATTTTCCCATCTTCCCCAAATTACGTAAAATAAAACCCAACACCCTTCAAGCCAAAGGAGGTTGTGAGATTGTTACAACACTGTACAGTACACTCATAATTAAGATTTTGAAGTTGTGGGCAGGGTCAGGCTAGTATAACAAATCTCACTCCAAGGATTGTTAACACAAGATGCGGACTGTAAGTAAAGTGCATGAGAGGAAGCCTGCTCAGCTAAATGAAGTAGACTGAAAGATCAGAAGTCAGCGGTCATTCGCCAGAGCGGCAGCAGGCCCGAAAACCACACTGCAAATTCTGGCATCCACTGGCGGTTTCAGCATGAGGACCTGCACAAAAACAAAAGAAATGTGAAAAGAAGAAAAGGCCACTTACTTAGATTCACAATTCTTATAACCTGGTGATTCAGAAAATGTCTCATTTTTTATAATGCACTACACTTCCTTCAGCATCGTGAAGTCCAAAATGTTGTCAGTACTATCACAGTGTAAAAACCTCACTTGGAACAGGTATTTTTCAAGAGATTTCTGCTCCATAGCATAATCCCATGAAGATACACATCCAAAATGACACAGAAGTACCATGATCAACACTAAATGAGCAAGTTTAAGCAAGCTGTCACAGTCAGGTTTCAGATCTGAGTGTTTTTTGACAATGCATTTTTAATTCCCATTTTTCAAATTCAGATGATGACATGATGGCATTACCAAAGAAACCATAACCTCCAAAATTATGTCTACAATAATGGAAACAGTTTTTTAGTCTGGAAGGTTGTTTTTTCTCCATGAACTTCATAGTTGGCCAGACTTCTTACATACTTTTGACTGGAAATTCAAAAATTTAAAGAGAGAATCACCTTCATATCACTGCAGTCATCAGAAGCCATAAGGCTAAAAATCAGCCATTCAGAAAGAAAGAACGAGTTGCAGGCACAGACAATACAAACCAACACTGTGACTCTACCCACCTCCACTTACCTTTACTTACTGTTACCCCTTTCATTTAAAATGTTAAAGTGACCATGACAAGAGAAATTATTTATTTATTCATACAGTATTTTATTTCCTGCAGCCATATGACTGCTTTGAGTCCCATTTATACTCAGGCTGGCTGAACTCTGGCACCCAACAGAAACGGGAAGTGGATTGCTGAGCCAACTCAAGCTGGTGAAGACCTAACCAGGACAAGACAAATTTTCCCCTTTTGTATGAGAAACAAATCAACAAATATTTCAGGTGTTTTTAATGTATTTAGAAATACTAACAAAATCTTGTAATTAACAAGGGCACCATGCTATGTCTGACTTTTTTCCCACCTTCAACTGTAAAGTCATAATTCAATTAATTTCCAAGAATCTCGTAATACTCAAGACTGCAATTAAGATGCATGAGACTGAATAAAACAAACCTGAAACTATAAAGAAGGACAACAGTTACTTTAGTGAACTTTTCATTGGTCTATAAACTCATTTTCCTTTTCAAATCTTTTTATTCACCTGAACTAAATTTTGATCCTCCATGTCACTTACGAGCTAGAGTTTGAAAGCTTCTTTGTAAGTCCTTTAGAAAGCAGACTTGGTGCTTCCGAACAGCTGGTTTAGCAGAGCATGTTCTGTGCAGCAGCATTTTCCAAGTCGTAGCTTACCTTCCCCAGCATAGCCACAGCTATGCAGCACAGCAGTGATTTTGAAGTAACTGTCACATTTCTAGCAAAATGCTTGTTGACAAAACGTACAGACCACAACATCGCAAGGAAGGGAATACTCAGTATAATTCAATATTGTTTTCCATCCTTTTCTTGCTCATTTTAAGGATGTTATTCCTCATGCTCCTAAACTGGAACATACAAACTTCTAGGTCTGACCAATGCTCCATCTAACATTCCCTTCACCACTGGAAACAGCACGCGTTACCTAGAGGACATGATAGAAGCCTATCATGCACACCTTTTGTATTTTTCCAGCATCCCTAACTATTGTAGCAGGGACACTGAAATCCATTTCCTTCACTATTTGTTCATGGCTCAGCTGTGCATGCATTTTTTAACCTCTTTTTAAAATCTCCTGATACTAACTCCTTCCACAGCTCCCCACAGGACCAAGTTCCAGAAGTTCACTACACCATGCATCTGCTTTAAATCAGTTGCCTACAAGCTTTATCCAGTGTCCCTGAGCTCAAACACTGCAGAATTTGGAGAGTTACCATTGCACGTTCACCTCATCTACTGCTTTCCCAGTTCTGTAAACAGTCGTCCCCCCTTTTCAGCCATCTCATTCCCAGATTGAAACATTCCAGCCTTTTGAGTATCCAGTTCCCTAACTTTTTAGTAGGCCTCTTCTGTATCTTCTGTAACTTCATTACATACTCTCCTCAGGATGGGGAGACCAAACCCGCATGCAGTGCTCCACATGAGTGCCCCAAGGCTTCCAGGACCAAGTACAGCACCCTCTATCTTGTTCTCACCACCCTGACGATGGTAACATTGGTGGCTTTTTTGGCTGCTGCTGCAAATAGGAAAGATCTCAGAATTAGCACCAACAGCTCTCTGAAATCATTATCACCATGCTGCAACTGCCAGCTCTGAATTCAGTTTCATGCAATCACAGTTTGATTATTGCCAACCACCCAGACCTTTGACCACACATACAACTATACTGAAGCATCTTAGAAGTCATTCTGGAAAGCACCGCCATCAGTATCGTTACTTGAAGAACACACAGCACCACTCAAAAACTTGGGAATTACTGTGTGCATTTCTTACACAACACAAGGGAAATGTTGATTAAAACTGATCTTAGACCAGAACTCTTGGGAAGGGAACAGGGAAAAAGTTGTCACCTCCCAGGTTCCTCTCCTGAACAGTGATCATTAAGCACTTCCTTTTCTTCCTACCCTTTAGTTAGCTTTCAGTTTTTAAATTTAAACCACTCTAACAGCAACTTAAGAGCTCAAAAACTTGGATACTTCTAAGTAAATTGGATCATCTGAAAAGTTTGTATGTTCATTTCCCAATTTATTAGGCACTGACTTACAAATGACAGTAAGCATTTCACAGTGAAATTCACCCTTCTTTCCATGCTAAATTTCTTGCCCCATGTCTAACCCTCATACTATCACTAACTTTCCTTTACAGCCTGTGATAAAGAATTCTGATAAAATTAAATATTCAGGGTTCAACCACATCTTCTGAAATCCGCCCTTCCCTGTATTCTTTCTTAGCATATACAGGCAATTCCCATAAATTGGAGTGTATTTTATGCTCTTATGGTAACAAGGTAGCAAGCGTCATTATTAATGGCTGTTTTAACAGTAAGGCTATTTGGTTTTGAGTTATTTATTGTTTGACATGTCAGTTTATCTCCTCCATCACAGGTCATTTATCTCCTCTATAAAAGCCCTAGTGCTCCTTAGTTTGTTCTTTTTACATTTGATAGGGACAGCAAAATTCAAATGCCCTTGCTTTTGATAGCCACAGACACTGGGTTTGTTTCCCTAACTTTATTTACTACCACAGACCTTTGGCTACATCTCTTTGGCTTCATAACCTCTGATTTCCCTAGTCTTTGCTACTGACCTCATTTGGACTAGACTTAGTTTTCAAATTCTCTAAGTTCAAATGGCCTCTTTAACCTTGCCAAAAAAACAGTCTTCTGTTTCCTTTGGATTCTGTACACAAGGTCTCCAATTCCTCTCACCTCATAGATGCATTAGGTTAAGTAATAAGGTAACTGCATATATTCCTTTCATATTGTCCAGTGTGATGATCATTTCAACCTAACAGTGGGGAAGAAACACTTCCCTAGACTCACAGAGTGGTTTGGGTTGGAAAGGACCTTTAAAGGTCATCTAGTTCCAAGCCCCTTGCAATAATCGGGGACATCGTCAACTAGATCAGGTTGCTCAGAGCCCCTTTCAGCCTGACCCCAAATGTGTCCAGGGATGGGTCATGCATCACCTTTCTGGGCAACCTCTTCCAATATCTCCTATCTTCATTTTGCCCATTATTGCTTTTACTACAGCTCAGTTAGCAATGCATTGTGTATCTAGGAGGACACTGCTCCACACAGCAATTTTGCACACTGCACATGTTTTGAGGACCACTTGATGATTTTGACTGAACTTATGACAGTTTTGATGGGCAGGCAGAGCAAGAAACTGCTGGCTGTTTGCAGTGTCAGGTTCTGGTTCATGTAGTAAAACATCTTGACAGAGATAAGCCAGATACCATCGCTGCTGGACTCAACAAGAAGCCCAAAATGTAGTCTTTTAAAACACCATGCGATGGAAGTGTGGGGAAGGAATTGCACATGCAGTGGATTATCCAGAGAAGCACATTTCACAAGGGGCCCTCTAACTGTGAAGGTTTAGTAAGTGCTAGCAGTGAAGTACTAAATTAAACGTGTTTTGGGTTCACCTGGGAAAGCAAAGTTAATCAGATTCTCATCTAACCTACCACAGCCTACGTTACTAGTTTAGTTACTTCTAAACTGGATTATTGTAATGCTCTTTACATGCATATCTGATTACTCAGATGCTTAGGGGACTCAGAAAGAGGTGAGGTCTGTTTACTTGTGGTGAACATATAAACATGTTTGGTAATGTAAGAGAGAAGCAGAGCTACTTGATTACTCCATTTTGTTACACATAGTAGCAGAATAAAAGTTACTCAAAATTCCCTAGAAAGAAGTTTGGCGTTCCACCAAGAATACATGAAAACACAGACCGAGACCATGGTAAAAGAACCACTCCTGCCAGGGAAACCTGCCACCACTACACCATATCCTTTCAGACATTCGTGAGTACATTGGTAATCTGTAGAATTTAGACTGAGACTGTGTTCCCACATAAGTCTGCATGCAGTAGCCCATACATCTTCAAAGAATTTGCCAAGTCTTGGCTCCACTGCTGAAAGACAGATCAACTATGACCAATGAAATTCTAAATGCCAGAAGAGTGAATCATTAGAATCACAACTTTATTTCATTAATGCCCTATTTCTTTAATTACAGCACCTGAGGACTACATAATTAAAAAAAACTCTAGAAACTGAATCATACTTAAATGCTGCAAAGAGCTACTGCTGTAGAAAATAGGGAGCCCCATTTTTCTAATCCCAAAGCTGAACGCCCTTCAGTCTTTGAAAATGAGAATACAGTCAGAAGAATGGAAGAGCTGGACAAAATAGCCTAAGGAAAATAACTCAGTGGCAAGCTGTAACTTGAACATTAAACTCTTCTCGCTGAGTGTGATCCACAACCAAATCTGTTTTAGACAAATGAAATCAGCCATTAGAAGGGATGGATATTGACAGATCTGTTTTCAGCTGCAGCTGAGGGTTATCTAACTCCAAGTCTCCACCGCTGTGAAAAACATAACAGATCCTAAACATTAGCATGCAAACAAAAAACTGAATTCAGACTAACAGAAAATAAACAGAAAGCAGATCTGGAAGTGTGTGCAACTTCATGATTTCTGGTCATAAAAACTGTACCATGTTACTGGTGTTCAACAGCAGTCAGACTTAGACCCACCTACTTCACCACAGCTGCTCTACTTCTCTAGTTTTGCTCTCCAATAAAATACAGAGCAGCCTATGGTTAGCACCTGCTGAAAATACAAAAATTGCAACCAATGTGCCTACCAAACATGTGCATCAAGCCCTCCACAAAGAAATTCCAATGAAGCTGGGTTTTGTGCAAGGGGTTTCATCAGGCTCAGTGCTTACAGGAAAAAAAAGAAAAAAAAAAAAAAAACACAAAAACAAACGAAAATAAGCTGCAGGTAAAAGGAAAGCCTTATTCATCAGCAGATGACAAAGTCGTATCTTATCTTTAGTATTCACAGATGGCTAAATTCCATGCTGTTGGCTCCAATTTTTTTCTGCAAGACCGCTAGGTTTTCCAACATGATCCCAGAACACACCTCCTTCCCAGAAAAAAAAAAATCACTGATAAGCTGGTGGGCAAAGAAAATTATGAAATTATTCTCTACATGTTTACAGATCAGTAAACTTTTTGCAGCTCTTAGCAATACAATCTATAAATGTGCAAATAAACTAACAGCTTCAGTCACGGACTAATTTAAACGAAAGAGCTATTGCTTTCCCTAGCTACTTTAGAAATGCCAAATGATACAGAGACAGCTGTTATAGGAATCCTGCTGCCCACAGAATGGAATAAGGCATCAGTTTCCCACAGAACAACCCCATCACAATGAAGTTTGAATGAAAATACAAGGAACAGAACCCAGATAAAACGGCAGGGGATTCATTTATAAAGGCTATTTTCCACTTCAGAATTTTTCTAAGGATACCCCATTAAGTTTTTATCAACTTCATTCTTAAAGAAAACAGTCAAAAACTTCTGAGATGACCGTATGTCTCAACACATGTAAAAAGCCAGACCGTTACAGCCGCCTCACTGTCCTGTCCGTTTCTCTCTACAGGAGTAACTGTTGATCCAAAGGCATGCATGATGCTTTACAGAACCAAGCAGAGCTTATAGGCTCCCAGATTCCAGCAGGCAATAAAAGGAAGGAAATAAATAGGAAGAGGATCAGACAACTTTACAGAATAATTCAAAAATATTCTGTTTAAATTTAAATAATTTCTTGAGGATACTATGAAACAGCCAAGCTTTAAAATGGTGGACTAACAAACAGATTTGGGCATTCTAAACTAATAAAAAGATGTTATGGCATATTTTATAGGGACAAGATAAAAACCAGAAATGTCTGAGGACAAATTATGTCTAGTATTACTAACAGAAGTATAAACAGAGGAAAAGTAGCAAGCAATCAGATGTAAAAGGAAAAGGCTTCTAACTGGTCTTTGAAGACATCTTTAAACTCAACATAATGCAGGAATGAGTCAGTGAAGGATTTTAAGAAAGGAACCTTAGAATTTTCAGGTGGAAACGAAAGACAATAGAAAACAATTTTTTAAACGCTGTGGTCTAGACAGAATGGAAGGAGATAACAAGAAGCAAGTGTCTCCAAAGAAAAAAAAAAGTCAGTATCAAGAGTGCATAAAATCAAAAAACTATGGAAAAATATGATTTAATACATTCACTTCTAATATTACAATCCAATCCAAGTGCATCATCTTGTATCAATTTCAATGGATCGAACACTCAAATATCAATACAGATTTGCCTGCAGTACCAAAGCTCTGGCATCCAATACCCTGGCTGGGGCTGCATCTCAATAGGGATGCAAGTTATTGTGCTGGACACCACAAACTACCACATAATGCAATTTTACTTTACACACAATAGCTTGTACAATCCTGTGAACTCAGTTATTATCCTCTTTTTCCCTTGCCTTCTGTTGCACTTACCTGTTTTAAATTCACACATGGAACACGTCACACCACGGTTCCCATCTCTAATGCTAGGAATGCTTACTGCACCTAACATAATAGACTGAATTCCAGTGTGGTAGACACTGAAAAGACTTGCACCATGAGCAGATTTTATGCATTTATCCAGATCCTTCTCCAGCTTTGATCCATTCCTAAGTTACTGACTCAAGCAAAACCAGAAAAAACTGAATTACATTTTCCATAAGGACATGTGTGATGGTAGGATCAAAAATATCCTGTACCAAAACTAACGCAATATGGGAGGTTTGCATGGCAAAACACACGTCATTATTTTCTTAAAAATCCCTGCTTTGGTACCAACCTAATGAAGCCTCTGTCTGGGCTTATGACCATTCAGAAAACATACAACTGCATGGTTTACAGTGGAGATATGGACAGAACAAGTGCGTATTAGCAGCTATATGGAGACTTACTTTCTACCCCCTATTAGTTATGCTAAACTAATTTAAGACATACAGGCACTAAAAACGCTTTCCTAGGAAATACAGAAACGTACTAGTGTCAAGCCAAAAAAATCCCCAAAAAATGAGGAAACATTGATTTAACCGTTATCATTTCGTAATTAATCTGTGAAACTCTGTGCTATGCAACCATTAAAAAGAAGGTGGAGGTTTGGTGGTTCTCTCTCTTTTAAAGTGTCTTACACTGAACATTACTCTCGAGAAAAACATCACATCTTCATAAAAAGACATTACCGTTAATGTTGTCACAGTAGTAAAAGTGTTCATCTTTTAGAGAGGGGCATGCAGCAACTAACTCCTGCAGACCTGCACCAGTTACAGTGAGACACCCCGAGAGGTTCAGGTGTTCCAGATGCGGCAGTCCTCCTCCCAGAGTCAATGCCCTGCGGACACACAAAAGAGATGCGTTAGGAGCCCGCACAGCACAGCACTGACAAGTGCTTCACCACATCACCCAGGCACAGACTTTGTGCACCTCATAGGAAAAACACACCTCTTATAAACCACAGTTTTAAACCTGGCAGTTGTATACCCCCTTCTAAAGGGAGATGACCCCTGAAGCCGCACAACAGACCTGAAAAAGGAACAGATTTCTACATAAACTAACAATTCCTGTAGACAGATATGAGTGGGAAACCACTTTTTTTTTTATGGATGACACCAGAGATGACCAATTATTTCAAAGAACTACAAAGCCATTCTTCTTCAAAATACCACTAATTCTAGCAGCTCTTACAAGGTGTTGTATGTTCCTCATCTCACACTAAAATCACTGCACTCCCAATTTTGGTGTGTTATGCTTCCCAAAGTTTGACTTTTTTGTTGAATTTATTTTGGAATCCAAATCTGTGTTTTCCTAGGACTGACAGCAGTTTCTCTCTGCCAACACATCATCTTACTATTCAAATGGAATTTTCTAGCTTTCCTCTGAGTGCAAGAGAATTTGGCTGCTGATGCAACATGCACATGGAGGTACCACACCTGAGCAATTACTCCACGTGACCCTGCTCACTTTTGTGAGAGCTCACAGAGCAACCAGCCCAAGTTCAAGCAGAAACAAGCTCACTCACCTGAAAAAAAACCACCAGGCTTGAATCATCCGACTGCCAAGTTTCAAGCCAGGACATAAAACAAAAGAGATGCCTATAGAGAGTCACTGTACAAATTTCTATTGTCAGCAGACAGAAGTAGAACTGTTGGTCACAAAATTAGCTATCAGGTAACAACTTCTATGAAATGAAGTGGCACAGGTTTTTATTACGAGGTTTCACGGTCTTTCCTCAGGGACTCCAAGTACACTTGTGACTACAAGAAGCGCTTGTTGCAACACACTCTCACTCCTAAATACTTTTACTCAAAAAGCACCAATGGGAAACCAGCAACACAACTAAACCCTTGCCATGACTCAGTGACCAAATCTCCCTTTGCTCCCAGATTACTGAGTCATGAAAAACCAGACCAGTGACGTGTAAAATACACACAGCACAACCTAATCAGCACCTAACAAAACTCATCAGGGCAAGTCCACAGCAACACTCAAAGAGAAACAAGCTCCAACACAAAGTCCAGCTATCTGAACCATACCCTGAGTAAGGGCAACACTGGTAAAAGTAAAGTGTCGGAAGAACCACTGCAGGAGACATCTGAGCATCTGGTACTATTGAACATCAAATGGGGACAAAATCTCAGGAGAGACAAATCAATGCCAGCAGCACCTCACACTATTCCTCAGTTTAGTACAGCAAACAGCACTGGTATGCATGAAGTCTTCCCACTCCAAGAAGCTAAAATTAGCCATAAGTGCTGCAGAACACCTGCGCAGGAGGCTGCAAGTACCTCAGCCTCATCCCATTTTCAGTATGAAACTTGCACTACATTTTTCTGATAATACAAAGTATCAATGGAAAAGAGCAAACAGAAAATTCTGTAACTCCTGAAGCCATCTGAATACTCAAGTCAAACATATTTTTCTCCTCCTTTAACTGTTATATGAGATCGTATTTCACATGTTCTGCACATACAGGGATAATCACATCCAACCATTAATCAGTGAAAAGATTTTTCCTAATGGCCAATCTAAACATCCTCTGGTGCAACTTGAGGCCATATCCTCTTGTTACTTGAGAGAAGAGACTGACCCCCACCTGGCTACAGCCTCTTTTCAGGTGGTTATAGAGAACGGTAAGGTCTCCTCTGAAATTCCTTTTCTCCAGGCTGAGCCCCGCTCAGCTTTCTCAGCCACTCCTTAACAGACCTGTGTTCCACACCCTTCACCAGCTCCACTGCTCTTCTCTGGACTCACTCCAACCCCTCAAGGTCTTTCTTGCAGTGAGGGGCCCCAAATTGAACAGAGGATTTGAGCTGTTGGCTTCACCAGTGCCAAAACCAGCGCCACAGTCCCTGCCCTGGTCCTACTGGCCACACTACTGCTGATACAGGCCAGATGCCATTGGCCTTCTGGGCCACCTGGGCACAGCTGCCTCATGCTCGGCTGCTGTCAACAGGCACCTGTTTCCACCAGGCAGTTTTCCAGCCACTCTGTCCGGGGTTGTTGTTACCCAAGGGCAGGACCTGGCACTTCATCTTATTAAACAGACAATTGGCCTCAGCCCATTGAGTCAGCCTGTCCATAGATTATGTCATTATCCAGATAGGTTAAACAAGACATTACTCCAGTTTTACAAAGTTTCAACCATACTGACAGGTATAATGAAAAAAATTGATGAATCAACACAATTTCTTAACAAGAAATCACTAAAGATCAAATCTAAAAGCATTAATACTGTCCAGAAAACAAATTCACTAAAACACTTGTCTTCAGAAGATAGATACAGAAGATTTTATTGTTATCTCCAAAAGAAAAGCTGGAAAAAGTTGTCAAGACTAATACCGTAACTATTTAAGAAGCAAAGACCACTTAAAACTTACCAGAGTTTCTTCAAAAAAATGTTTCTACTAAAATGAGCCACATTCATCCCAGAATGGCGCAACAAATAAAATCAGAAAAAACATCCTGCAGAAAAATAGCTTGAAAATGTCTCCTCACCTGAGAGCACGGTCTGTTATCTGGTAACATCCTGACAGACTGAGAAACTGAAGAACTCGTGCAGTCTCTTCATCTGTTTTTTCACTCCCAGAGTATGCAGTGTCTTTTTTCTCTGACTGCTTAGTCCTTATTGGTTTTTTACACAGTGCAGAGGACTCTGGAAGTGCTCGAATAGTTCTTAGTGCTGTCCCAGCACAACAAAACGAGTGACCGCAGTAAATCAAGTCAGTAGAAGCACAGTGCTGCTGCCACCCTCTAGTCCTTAACCCATAAATGTCTCTACTGTAGCATGATGCAGAACAATTAATATGGGATGTTGGTTCCATAAAACAAAATCCTTCAACGTTTCTGTGTCTCCACTCTGCAGCATCTTCAATGTCAGCTAAATCATCTGCATCTAGCATCCACACATAAGCAGAACTGAAGTTTTCTGAGCCATCAGGTTTAGTCCAATGCTGCTCACCATTTCCTCCCTGAATGAGGTTTTCATTGCTGATTTCATGCAAACAATTATACTTCTGGTTGGACTGCAGAGTAATCTCTCTGTTTTTCCACAAAGTCTTAGCATTCCTGTTTCTGCAGCTTTTCAGAATACCTCTGGCATGATGAGTTGATATGATACCCAGTGCTCTGGAAATCCTCTCTATAGCCACATCTGTAATTTTTTCACATCCAGACAGATCAAGGTGGCGTAGATTTTGACAATACCCAACTGATGACCAACTGAAATCAGGACGGGAAAAAAAGTGTTTGGTTTTTTGGTAGTTGAGATTTTTTTAGTTTTTGCTCAGAAATAGCTGTTAAGGTTAAATATACGAAATAACATTTAACAAATGAAATGCTTGTATTAATTCACATAATATTCAAAGAAGCTACCTTGGACTAGATTTGATACTCCAAGTGCTGTATATATGCCTAGAAAAATTGTCTAGAGAAATGTTAAATCAATCATGAATCAGTAACAACTTGTATTTCTTTATATACTGAGACTTGAAAGAAGTCCAAATTTGCTATATACTGAACAAATGTTTTAATAATAGATCAGATGGCAAGCAGCAAATACACTCGTAACAGTTTCAAAAACAAACAGCACTATACTCAACAGAAGCTACCAAGAGACATCTGAGTTACTAAACATCACAGTTAACATCTCAAACGACTGAAAATACTGAACTAGCAAATTTCGCCCACACCCACCCCTCAAAAAAATACATCTGAGATTCACTATTCAGTTTGAAGTATTGTAACAGTTGTAACTTCTAGTATTTTGAGTTCCTCACGCTTGGCAGTTCACACATACTGAAATGTACTTAGATCATATGTCCTCCTGTCCTTTCCCATTTCTTTCAGAAATACTAGATGGATTCCTGAAACTGATCCTGTGTACAATATTAATTATCCCATCATTAATAAGAAATCAGACTTCTTTATTTTAACAAAAGCTTACTCCCTCAGCCTTATCTTTTTCTAGTAAAATAGAATTTTACCTACAGTAATATTTTTACATTATTAGCTATGAAAGTATACTGACCTTTAGCTATCCATAGTTACTATTATTTACTCTCTATAAGTGATTATTTCTATTTAGAACAAGCCAAACTAATTTTCTGAGTTACAAATTGGGAGTGTTGTAAATACAGATATATGAGGAGTGTCAAATAAGGTAAATTTTAGTAGATATTGACAAAAGCTCACAAAGATTGATTTCTGAGGCCTGGAAATTCTATAAAGTTTTTCTTTCAAATAAAACTTCTTGTACAAGTTGCAGAGTGTTGCTACCAGCATCCATGCTGGTAAGATTTTCTGTGATGTTCACACCATCTAGGAGCACTGCATGATGTAAATGCAGAACACTGCATTGAATGCATTGAACCTGCTGAGTTTCAATACCACAGTAAGAGACATTGGTGCAGGCTCTGCATCCACACACCATCCCATTGACATCAAAGACATTCCTGCAGGCCTCAGTAAAACTCAAGAATCCACAAGGCAGTACACCTAAGCCTTAGAGCTTTGCCTACCATTTGATTTGAGTGTCTGAAATATCAGCATTGCACAACCTACCAGCTGTAGCAGACCAAGAGAACTTCCTTAACTGAGCAACTCTACAAAAATCTACGGACAAGGTGTTAATACTAGAGCAAAACACAACTATTGTTATGGATAGCTACACATTGATAGGTAAAATGCATCCAATAGTGAAGACAGAGGATTTTAAATGGCCACAACAAAGATAAATGTTTCACTTGGTATTTCAGTGATTTCTTACTCTGGTTTAGTTCTTAGTCACAAGTCACATGGGAGTTCTGAATTTGATTTCTCTATTTCTTTCTTTATTGGCAATAGACTAAGACATGCTTAA
>VZRN01001778.1:690866-704309 GCA_013397935.1 Dasyornis broadbenti | reverse complement strand
CCCCCCCCCCCAAAAAAAAAGCTGGATTATAGTTTTGGGGTTTTTTTAAACAAAATGACAATTATCTAACCTTTCAAATACAGAGTCTGAAATATCAGTTTGAGTGAGATCCAAATATTCCAAGTTGGGGCAAAGCTCCAAGATCTGTCTAACCTGACAAAAGAAAGGAGAATAATCAGTAAAGATACAAGCCAGTAAAGCTGCACAGAGTGTCTAGAGATAACCCTACAAATTAATGTTCTTTTGGATTGCAACCCACTTACACTACACAAGCACATTAGTTATTAATTAAAGATTGCATAGCCACAATTATTAAATGTAAGTTTCAAATTACACACCATTTTGCTGGACACTGCAGAACTGTAGGCCAATACCAGTGTCTTTACTGAGGAGCCTACATGTGGGAGGACATGATGAATCAGGCCATGAAGTAAACGTTTTTCCATTTGTGCTATACTAATGGCGAGTGAATCTTCAGCTGCTTCTTCTGCAAAACAAACCCAGAGAAAAAGACTTAAAATATGCTTTGAGTCATTTGAAATTCACACTGCCATCTTATATCCAACAAGTTATTGGGAAACTAAAGAAAGGTCAACAAGACACAGGTTTCAGAAAGTACCTTACATCAAACGTTTTCTGAATTCTAGCTCAATATACTACTCAAGCCCCATCTTTAAAAAACATATGTTTGTCCTTCTGACAGTCCTCAAGAGTGTAAGTCCAATGGCAAGTAAAAACTTCTACAGTCTTAACAGAAAATTATCATTAAAGGATTTGGAGAAGTATCTACTACAGAATATGTACTGCTCAGGGCTGCCTGAAGCAGCTGTTTCCACCAACTTGCTTTAGCTATCAAAATACTACCTCACAGGGCATTTTATATATACATATACATATATATATATATGTAATTTAACAGCTTAAGACAAATTTTAAATCAAGCCTAGAGTGCATCAGGATGCAAGATGATTCATCCAAATTTTCTGAAGAGATAAAGCCTAGCTTTTACCTCCAGACACGTCCCCATAACTCTTCTACCTGCTCTCATGTTTGCTCTTTCCTAGAAAAATTAATTCCAGTCATTAAAATCAGATGCCTGCTTCTCTCCTGCCAACCTTCATCCCCCTTTTTTTTCCACTCAGCTTGTTTCTCATAGCTATGTCATCTTCAGGAAAAAAAAAAAACAATTCACCAAAATCAGTTTTACCTACCAGATTCATCTATGTCAGCATCTTCATCCCATTCCTGGAAAGCACGACTTTCATCTTTTCTATTTTTCACCCATTCCTCATCAGGTTCGGTCTCAGTATCTGCTGCAGGGCCACTGTACCAATCACCTACTCACCCCCATCCCCCAAAAACAGAAGGAAAAAAAAGTTAATAAAAATTTCTCACTGCAGCAGAAAACAGCACTGGTAACTTTTCAGTATATTCTGACCTGACTTAAGAGACATAAATGAATTTTGAATTCATCTCAACTAAGGCTGGACTAAGCCTTAACATAATTCTTTGTTTGATCTTTATCTAAAAACTTCAAAAGATTCTTGGAACAGTTTCAGTACCATCCCAGAACTCACAGCTTATTATGCCACTCTGAGACATGCCTGCTACCCTTACTTGTTTAGTAGGGACCAATATGATCACAAAAATAACAGAAACAATCATGGAATATTTGGACTGTCTCGGTGCTCAAGTTCTTTCTGGTAAATAAATTAACCATCAGCTTTTAGTGTGACACTTGGTTGAAGACGTCTCTCTTTTCCTCAGGAGTATCACAAATATACAGTCAACCAGCCTGGTTTTAGCCCCTGCACATAACTCCAAGATCACAAAAACCAAATTCTGTAAGTACCCTACTTAAAACAGCCACACAATACTTGATAGCATACATATGACTCAAATCAATACACAATCATTTCTTAGAACGTCTGGATGAACATGAAGATCAGAAACAGCTTGGCTGTTTTATTTGGTGGAGCACACCCCGCTCCCCACCATGAGGGTTCCTGCACAGGCATTAATTTACTTCAAGTTCGGGTAAACTGCAGTGCTGAGCTCAGGATAAGCAGCTCTGCTGCCTCCCTCAATGTAGACACGCTGAAAAACAAACCACCTTATTCTACTAACTCACAGGGGGGAACCCTACTTTTCCTAAAGCAAGAGTAACTCCTGTTAAGTAGTATCTAAAAGAACAAGGTTTTTTATATTATTAACACAATGACAATGAAATCCTAATTGATTGTTAACCGTGAAGTGAAAGGTTTTGGTAACATTTCTCATTGTCTTTAACCTATCTTCATATTACATAAGCAGCCTCAGAAGCCTTCTGTGTACCAGGAGAGGAAAAAGAAGTTCAAAATTTAATTAACCCGACATAAAACTACAGTTCTTTTCCCCTCCCTGTGACAACTGAAAAGCTTCCACGCAGTTTAGAGCACTTCTGCACAAACAACTGTAGTAGTATAAACAGTACGTCGTGAATCCAGCTTCCTGTTGTGCCAAACCAAGTTTAGATGCACTCATTTCAAGCAGTTGTCAATTAGGATTTTTCTGTGTGTGTGTGTGTGTGTGTGTGCAGCACTGAATTATCAAGACAACTATGTTTCAAATGAGAATTTAAGAATTTGAACTTTGAACCCTCTCTACTTAGTCCTTGGAAGCTCAGGAACCAAACTATTGTTTTCAGGAAGACTTACCCAAACAAAAAAAGTAATTCAGACCAAAAAGTTATTGCATTCCTCTCTGCCTTTTACAAATTGTAGAAGCCATAAAAGTCCGGCCAGAAAGAAGTTTTTAGTTTTTATGTACCTCAAAAGCTAAGTCATATAAACACAGCTTTCTCTCTTAAAATCTTAATGGTACACAAAATACTTATTAAACATCAGACTTTCTCCTTTTACTGAACTACACTGACATGGCAGCACTGCGAAGCCTGCAGTGGCATACGCCATTGATTCTTTAATGCTCACATGAATATGGACATAAAGCTACAAATACACTCTGAAGACCTGCAACTGGCCTCACTGGAATACCGAATATTTGTCTATTTGAACAGGTACTTTTGCAAAGGTCACACTTCTCAACAGGAAGTTCCAATTAACAGGAGAGTTTGAGGGAAAGAAGTTATAAAAAAACCATTTAGTGCAGTTGAAGTTATTGAAGTAATACACCTAAAGAATCAATACTAAAACTAAATATTCATTCCGTTTTCTTTGAAGCTTGAATATAAAAAGACTAGGTTGCGAGGAAACATTACAACTCCACTTATTTTAAACTTTCTGCAGTTAAGCATTTTATTTCTACCTAGTAACCTAAGAAAATTTTACTGATACAGGTGTAACAGCAGTACTTATAATTCAAAGCGCCTTAGATTCTTAAATAATTCAGATGTTTTATTATTGAACACAGTATTAGCATTCATACAAGCAAAATAAAGGGATTTTTTTACCTCAGTAAAACTAGGTTACAGTTTGGATATAAAATTTAGTCATGGGTTTCAACCAAGACAACTTCTAGTTTTTTAATTCTACAATATGGAAGTATGTTTTGGGGATTTTTAACATTTAATCAAGTTTCAGGATACTATCCTTGTCAGATATGTACACCCCACATGTTCAGCTGTCAGGCTCATTGTACAATGATGGCCTATACTAAAACACTCTTTTTTTATAGGCTCAAAAATTCTGATAACTGACGTGCTTTCAAAGGAACTAAATGTAACTTACCTCTGGCCCAGCGAACAGGGTAAAGATGTTTCCACAGAGACCCAGTTTTAGCCAACTGTGACCATTCAGTGCTTACTTGACTACACTGACATAATTCTTGGGGGTTAAGGTAACTGAAAATGGTCACCATTACTTCAGGAGGGAGATTAGTAATATTTGTGGTGTGCCCTGTTACTTCGGTTTCTGAAATACAGAAAGCGTGTGTTAAGTGAAGAACAGCCTCACAGCTTTTATAACAGTACGGAACTCACATTTTGACTAGAACAATGAAAAAAATGTGTCTGAAAAAATTTTAACAACTGTTAAAGATAGGTCTTGGTTTGGCTTTAGAAAGCCTTCTCTGCAACACCACCTTGAACAACAACAAAAAAACAGCTCAGTTTTCTGTTTGCCACTTTCTCATCTGGCTCATTCATTTAAAAAAAAAGTAAATTAATGCTACTCAACTACAGAAAGATGAAAGCAGTACCTGCTATAACTGAAATGCGTTAAGAAAAATGCCTTCTTTTGTAGATGATACATGTACCTGGTTTTCCACATTCCCAGGAAACAGTACTAGTACGCGGAACCTACCAGCTGGGACCACTCACTGGAAGCGCTCAGCGTCTTGTCTGGGACACAGAAAAGTTCATGCTCAACTCTTTGCAGCTGTCTTGTATTTTCTTTCTGGCTTTAACTGCTAGCATTGACAATTTTAACTTCTGAATGGTGATGAGCCATTGTTGCAAATGGGCCATGAGGTTGTAAAGTAATACCAAGTACTAGATTAGAGACTAAAATGTGACCACTGCAATTAATACTTCAATGGACAGCAGTAGGAACCATTTCCAATAGCCCTCCCTGATCACCATACTGCAAAGAAAGCTGCAAACTACCTAAAATAACATATTCACTCTCTTCGGTTAGAGAGGTCTTTTGCTGTTTTAAGAGATTTTTAATGTTTTGTTTCAGGACAATTCCCTTGAAAAAAATATTTATAAAGGAGTTTTCAGGAGTCCTTCAAAATAGCAAGTTTTACTAATAGTGGGATTTTACTTCTAAAGTACCTAAAACTTTTACAGAGAGAGAAGAATCAGATTATCCTTTTGCAAAGAAGTTCCAAAAGTGACCATAATGTAAACTTCACCATGTTATAAGCTATTGCTGCTTCAAAAAATATAAGTAAATACAGTTTCACTTGATGAATCAATGTGTTGATTTGTACAATTAGCATGTTGCTGCAGTTAAATTACAGAGAATATCGCATGAAAATGCAGTTAAGCCTGCACAGGACTGCAACCCATGTTATTTTCTTCCCTTTCTGAAAAAATGAATGCGAGACACATATTTTCCTCTCCCAAAGTCTAAAACACAATGATTGCAGAAATTACTACTGTCCCAAAACTGCTACTCCAGCTAGTTTTAACAGCAAGTAATGCCACAAAGCTACGTCTGTCACATTCATCTGTTAAGACTCAATAGTATTTCACAGAATGGACCATGATCTTTTCTGAAGGTTTCACCTGGAGGGCAGAAAATGACCAATTGAGTAGTTCAGAGAAGTCAAGTTTCATCAAAAAAAATCTGATTACAGAGCAATTTGTCAAGCTTTTCTAGTGAGAGCAGCACATCTTATCAACATCACAAACTCACTCCATCACATGGAACGCGCTCTACATATCAGTCTCACACCCCAGCATTATACTTTTGGTACATTAACTCCCCTTCTATCCATTTTTTCTAAGTTTCCTCAGAAAAAGTAGTTAGAGATAAATGCAAAATAAATATCCACTTTCAGAACACGCATTTCATCTGATTTATTCTCATGCTGCACAGATTCATTCCCTTGCAATATTCCACACTCACAGCTCCTTTCTCATTCTTGAGAGGCCCAGGAAAGTTAGGTAGTGGAGCTGGGAAGGCGAATGTTTTTAATTTGAAATATTGTCACTTGGCTAACTATTCTGTGTTATTAAAATATCAAGAGAAAAAGCTAAAAAAGCGGTCCTGAAAACCAAGAATGAAATGCTGAGTCTGAAAATAGAAAATAAAATTTCAGTGGAAGCATGAAATTAGAAGTTAATTACAATTTGCATCTGTTTATTGTATCAAACATTAGCACAGGAGGGAAGGGAGCAGAAGGTTGAGAACAGGTAAACAGTGAAGTACTATCTACATTACAACCTGTCAAGATGTCCATATCAAACAGTAAAGTTTCTGAAGTTTCAAAACTAGTTTGCAGAAATGCCCATTTTTTAAGAACTACTCTGTCTGCCTGCACATAACTTTAGGTATGTCACTGATGTGGCTTTTTATATAAAAACTGCAGTTTGAAAGTTACTTTAATTAGATGCTTCACCTTGATCTGCCTTCTCATCCACAGAATACTTAAAGACCTTCTGAAGCTCTTCTGCTTGATTCCACTTACTGAGACCTCTGAACTCTGCAGCCTCTTTCTGTGAGCAGTGCTGTGCAATTACTTTCTTCTTAATATCTTTCAGCTCTTCATAAGTAAAGTATTCCATCAACATTGGCTGAAAAACCTAACACAAAGAAAAACGGGGAAAAAAAAATCTAGTGCTGACAGAAATAGTCAATAAAGCTAGAAAGACCTACCCACACAGAATTTCCTACTTCAAATTCTCTCAAAGCAAAACATGTCATACATTACATGAACCTAAGGACAGGACCATGCAAGTTTTGAATTCTAACACTCTGCTTTCTAACAGATCACTGCACAATATCAGGCAAGCTGTTTTAATTGTTTTCCCCATTAGAAAAGGGAAGGGATTAAACTTGCTTAATCTATATAACTTATCAAGGTACTCACTTGGAAGGCAAAGTAGCAAGGAAGAAAAACATGAGAAAAGACTTCCCTTGGACAGACTTCAGAAGATGCTTCCCAGTTTTTGCATACCCATAAATCATCAGACTGGCAGTACCAGTCTATGTTTCAAATATAGGTCAGAATTTGTTTGGGAGTGTCAGTTTGAGTCATGAAGCACTGGTTTACAGGACCTCTCTTTTCTCATTTAAGTTTTGCTACATAGCCATTTTAACTACGTGCTGCAAACAAATCCCAGCCCCAGTGGACGTTCGTTTTAAATTTTTTCAGTAATCAGAATTTCATCATAAACTTTCAATATATTCAGTTTTAGAACATGTCACTTTCCAGTCAGACAACTGAACAATGACACCATAGTCCTGAATGCAAATTAGTATAGCAATAAAAACAGCGAATTGAAAAAAAACAATGAACCTCTAAGCCATTTGTCCCTATTCAATCATTCCAAATCCCAAGGAAGATCAACATTGAATCTGAAGAAATTTTTACCTACCTCCTCTTCCTCTTTCATATGAGGAAGGAAATCCCTGGTAAAGGCTTCCAGTCTCTCCTTCAGCTGTTTGGCATAGTTTAGCTGTTCATATTCATTCTGAGAAGAATGCAAAGACTTAGTGGTTACCCGATCCCATCCAGTCATTCAAGGACTGAACTGTCCAATAAAGCAGTGGTTCAAAGGAAAGCCCATTATACCCTTCCCATGCATGCAGCAGGTTTGCTCTACTTCATGGTAAGAAGGTGTTTACTTAATGACACTGACACTGTACAGGCCTGTTAACAGGCAGAACAAAGTATTCCGTTCCTGCCTGATTTCAATTTATTTTCTTAGCATATATGAACTCATTTGTCTAATCCAATTTTCACTTTGGAGCAAAGACTGAAATCTGCCAATCTACAATCTCACACAAAGTTCAAAGTAGTAACAGACTCATTTAAGTATTTCCATGGTTTGCATATGAAGTATTCTAGGATACAACAGCTCTACTTCATCTTTTAACTGAATGCATTTTACCTTAGTTATTCTAAAACTCTAGTTTCCTAATTATAATCAGAATTTATAGTCTGACATACTGTACAGATTTTTACTTTGGAAATTGAAAGAACTCTTACATAAAGATGTAACTGACACTTAAATGTTCAAGTTAGACCAACCTCACATATCCATTCGTTATCTTATTAGTGGCTCAGAGAATAAGAAGCTGGTTCTGAAATCTGCCAGTAATTGCAACATTCTGAAGTTCCTCCTAACTCTTACTGTAAATGTTGTAAGTTTTCCTTTTCCAACTTCTACAACATCAAGAAACCCTGACTATTACAGAGACAAACTTACGCTATCAGTTTCAATTAAACTAATCACACCCTAAAAAGAGTTAAACAGCTAACATATCTAAAGAGAACTAAAGAAATCTGATTTTGCACACTGAAGAAATCAAGTAATAGAATAAAACTAGCATCCTATCAGAGAAGATTTTACACAAAGCCAAGTGTTAAATTTTCCTCTCTTACACTTTTCTTAATTTCCTGATTCATTAATGGACACAAGATAAAATTTAAGGTTTAATATGCACAGGGAAAAAACTACTTGTAGGGTTCCCAGGTCAAAATCCACTTTAGATGGCAAAATGGAGCCAATCAACTGCATATTTAGTATTTTTCTTACTGTAAATCTGGACCACACATACTAGGAATGTAATGTGGGATTTCAAATGACTACTGAAGACTATAGTTCTTGATGTGCAGGAAGTAGGAGTTGAACTGGGTACCCCAAGAGAAAGTCACAGAAGACTTCAAGAAGAATTCTACTGGAAAAGAACTTAAAGATAAATCGCTGTCAAAAAAGCCAGCTGGAGAAATGATATTTAGAGTTCTTTGACGACTGGATCACTAACAGCATTACTGAGCTACAGATTACTGGAAGGAGCACATGAGTCACAGAATAAAACAATGCTGCTTTTTTCTGTAAGTCTGGGAATCATCTCCATTTGTGACAATAATACAATGTTATGCATCACAGAAAAAAAAATTCTCAAGGTTTCCTAGCAAATTAATAAAAACCCATTACTTCTGTTGACAAAAACTTGTGACCAGTTACCAGAACAGCCATTTTATCTGAAACTTCCATGTTGTCTCTCCAAAACACCTTCAATTATACAGTGATGACTGTCTGTCACAAAACACATCTCTGAAATTTTTTACTAGACATTTACTAATTGTGGTGAATGGCAAAAGATTTTGTGTTTCAGACTAGAAAGTATCAAAAAATCATAAATGTTTCTTCTTCCTCCTTAGTTTATTCACAGAGAATATTAAGAAGAGGCAAGGCAAACTAATATATAATCACAGCATGTTTTCCTTAGGTCACAACTCTCTCTTACAGTGTACTTACCTTTACATTCTTTAACCCTTTCTCAAAAAGGCTAAGCATCTCTGAGAGTTTGTTGTCTGAGTGCACATTGTACACTGTTCGGCTACGCTGCTGAAGTAAACCAATGATACACTCATTTTCAATCTGCTCATGCATCTTAAATTCCTTGAATGTGGCATAAAGAGATTGCAGCAGTGCCCGAAAATCATTGTTGTTGGAGAAATTGGTCTTGGAGAGCTGGAAGAAAGAAGTTCAAAAAAAGCAATGAAAATCATGTCAAACTCAAGTTAAGTCCTTAGAACAGGTATTAGCTCCAGGGATTCATTGCTCCCCATACTTATAAAAGCTGAACACCTTCAGTTTTTTACATAAAACAAAGCCAGTAAAATCAAAGTTGTATTTAAGTAACATAAACCAAATCTTGTGAAACACTGAGGTAAACAAATGTAGAAAGATGGCCATGACTTCTGCCAGGAAATCTCCCCAGCCCAGCAGATTACTGAAAGGCTTAGCCCCTTTCCCAGACCCGCACTTTTGTCCATACCAAAAAGCCATTAGCACAGGCTTCTGAGCCCATCTTTAGGGATGTATTATCCACAAGGAATACTGAGTACTACCACCAAATACAAACTGTATTAACTGTTGGAGGTTTCCAATGCAGCAAAACCCAACAAATCAAGACAGCACAAAACTCTAGGCAATACAGTAGTGCCATTTTTACATGCGTATAGTCACCACTGGCAACAATACATTTTAAAACTGCATTTTCCTTTGCTGAATGTAGAAAACCAGGGTCTTTTCCATTCTTATGCTTTATTCCATGTGCAGCTTCAAGAATTATAGTCTACAGCAATATACAAGACCAAGCATTCTAAAAGCAGACTTCAGATCAGAAAACAAGCTACTGGAATATTCAAAAGTGCCTTAGCTACAAAGACTCTGGAAGCTATGGGTTTTACAAGAAATGGGAATCTGAGACATGCATATTCATACACAATACTTACATCAAAAACAACTAAAAATTGAGATATGCAAAACTTTTTTTCATTAAAAATCCCCAAATGTACTTATTCATTGTGACATTGCATTGCCACTTCCTGGCAACCACCAGCAAAATGCAACTGAAATATGCTGGACACGTGCCAAGTCCTTATGCAACTCCAAGTCAGCTGTACATACTGTACGTTACATGCTGTACATATGAGCAAAATTACTCTCACTATGGAAAGACAAATTTACTTAGCCTCAAAAGAAATAGAAAACAGGGCAAAGTTAAGAGGGTTTTTCGGTTTGTTTTTTTCTCTATACACTTTAGACCAACTACTGACAGAAGTCAGAAAAAATTGATGTCTGTAACACACAGTTAAGATTTGAGGCACACATTGTTACATATCACTAATGGGAAAAGATCTTGGCTCCAAAAGCTGTTTCTATCCTACACTATGCCCAGACAATGCAGCACTAGGAGCAGTGGTACTATATGAAACTGAAGGCTTGACCTTCCACACTGAAAAGCAAAAACCTTGAGCAAGCACAGGAGATGGGCACAGAAGCAACTCCTCAGAACAACCTCCTCATCTCCCAGCATCTGCAAGTCAGATCTCAGTAACGAAGCATGGTGTCTTAGCTAGCATTTCCTTTGATTAAGGACTGTGCTGATACAGTTCATTCTACCCATAAGGATCCACAAAGTGATGGAAGGCAATCCCCCCAAAGACCCTGTTCCTTCCAAGCATCTCATGTGCCCCCAAATGCTTAGCACTTTGATTGAGTGAAAAATGTAAACAAGACTCCTGAAGTGGGTAACAGGAAGGTTACACAATCTACTGTATTTTGCTGTTGGCTTAAAAAAAAAAAAATCATAAAATTGGTTTTGATAAAAAACTAGCATCTTCTTATCCTCTTGACTCAAACCCTTTTCAAGACTCAAAATGCTCAGTTGAACCTACCTATTGTCATCCACAAACCTGATATAAATAATCTCTTTGTGCATGCAATTTAGGAATGCCTGTTAGAAATGGATTGTTATAGAAGCCACTCTAACATAAAACACTTGTATATTCACCTCTGCTACTGAGGCTTCCAGCAGATATCCAACAGATTAGGAACTATGGAGAGGATATTGAAGTTTAATAACTATAGTTGAATCAGAAATCACTTTATTAAAAAGGTCAGCCAAAGCTGAGAGCAACTAGATTTCAGAGGACAGGTAGCCTAGCAACAAAGTCACTCGGTCAGATCTGTAATTTCATTACCAGGACTGATGAAGTCTCATGATGGGGGACCAAGACTATTAACAGACAGCAACTGCTCCATTCCAAGGTCCACTTTTCACTAGCTCTAACAAGGAAAACTAGTGCAGGAGTTTAGTAGTGTAAGAAGAAAACTACCACCCCCCCAAACTCAGAGAATGGCAAGGGCAAGGAAATGCATTGTAGTATGGAATTTCACTGACTCATCAAAAATATAAAGCACGGTGCATGTGAGATCCCTGAACAGGCTTAAAATTCACCATGCTAAACCACAGCCATCCGTGTTCAAGATACTCGGGAGCCTTCTGGGCTTCTGAAGACATTACATTTAAACAGCTGTATATTACAGCACAACTGGTTTTGTGTTTGGAATGCAAACTCTAATTGAGGAGCAGTACCACAAGAGCAACAGTTTTGGTGGCTCCTGAAATTTAAGAATTATTCATAATCCAAACAGGCTGAGCAACTGGCCAAACAACAGTCTGTTCTTTGTATTGCAAAGTCTGTTTGAAACCCTTCAGAGACCTACAGCTGATGCAGGCATAGTCTAGAAGTAGCCAGAAGATTTTAAATTCAGTATTAACTTTATTTATTAAACTGTTATTAAAGGAAAATAGATTATGCAATTAAAGCATGGCCATGCTTGAAAAATCTTTGTAGCTCTGATAATCATATGCCAGTTTTAGGTGAGTCTCCAACTCACTGGACTACAAAAAAGCCATTAACATGGTCAACATGAATGTACAGACTTGTAACAAACATACACCTTTCCTTACTGAAACATACTATTTAATTCTTGTGTTTTAAAAACAAGATATTAACAGTAATTGCTATTTACACAGTGCTTCATGTTTGTGACACTCAACTGAAAAAAAATTGTACATTCAACTCTTGCATATCCCTTGTGGCTTTAGTGCTTTCATTCAAGAAATGAAACTTTCTGTCTCATGAAGACAGAGATATTTCTATCCACAATGTTGTGAATAAATAAGGAAGCTCAAGACCGCTAATTAAATCACAAAACAAAACACATTATTTACTTGGTTTCTGGAAGTGTTTTAGACGTGTGCCAGTATGGAAAAATGTCTTCTTGGAAGAAGAAAATTAATTTTCCAGTAATGTTAGTTTGCAGTGAGTAAACCAAAACAGTTTTTTCCTTCTATATCAAAAATACATTTAATGAGTGAAAAATGTTTGCTTCTGCCTTAAAAATATCCAAGCATACTATGAACTGACAAGGAGAAGGCAGTAAAGAGGAATAAAGAAGGAGTACACTGCTCTTACCAGACTAGCACAGCAGTAAACAAAGTCTATGCTGCATGCTAACTTTCTCAGTTACAAGCATCTCTATTCCCAACTACAAGCTGGAAAACTACAAAAATATGAGGAAGGAGAATAGAAGAGGGAAAATTGATTTTTCCACCCTTCCCACAGATTTCACAAATTTAAAACGGAGTAATTTCTCAAGGTTAAAAAGTTTAAATGTGGCTACAGATTCACAAACTGCATAATTTCAAATGAAAGTATTCCCTGTCTGCATCTGCAAATTCTGAGCAACCAGTAACTTTAAAAATTCAGTCTGGAATCTAAGAAAAAAATCACTGAAGACATCTTTTTCTTCCTGGTCTTCTTGATCAATTGTTCTTTTTCATGTGCCATCACAAGTAACATTTTTGACAGGTCATTCCTCCATATTCTGCTTTCTACATATAACCACATTAAGACTTATACAATCAAGTGACAGCCACAGGATGTGAAATAAAAGACATAATATTCCTGATGATCAATGTAGACTAGACTTCTACCACCAGTTAACTCAGCAGATTTAAAACTAAATTTAAAATAGTAAAATGTTTTTCATTATGGAGCTGGCAGACTGTCTTGATTAAAAGAAAAAAGATATCAGGATAAGTATCAGGAAAGAGCTTTTCACCCACAAGATATCTGGAACTGGAACAGGCTCCACAAGGAAGTGGTCACAACACCAAACCTGACAGAGTTCAAGAAGCTTTTGGACAATGCTGTTAGGCACATGGTGTGATGCTTGGGGTTGAGATTCTTGCACAGGGCCAAGAATTGGACTCAATGATCCTAATGGGTCCTTTCTGACTCAGGATATTCTATGATTCTATGAAAAAAACTCCATCTTATTTTTAGAATAGAATACTACCACGGAAAAATAAAGCAGTATGGCATTACTAGTCAGCTACATCTTTTCACTGTTACATTTTTAGGTATTACCACTCCACATATGCAATTGCTATTGCAAAAAAAAAAAAA
>VZRN01001778.1:562416-683580 GCA_013397935.1 Dasyornis broadbenti | reverse complement strand
CGCGTGCGCGGCTGGGCGCGCCCCTGCCCGCGGGGAGCGGCGGCCGCCAAGCCCGCCTTGGCCTGGGCGGTGCTGCGTTGGAGTTCTCGAGTGCGGGATGAGCTTCCCGTACGAGTGACGGGCTTAGGTCCGTTCAAGTGAGCTGCCCTGCTGCCCGACTTGAAATCCGATGCCTTGGCAACGCTACGGTAGTGGCTTGTTGATGTAAAAAACATGTTCTAGAATCAGTTTGGTTGGAAAAGACCTCTGAGGTCATGGAGTCTAACCTGTGACCGAACACCGCCTTGTCTACTACACTATCGCACTGAGTGCCAAGTCCAGACTTTCTTTAAACACCTCCAGGGCTGGTGACTCCACCACCTCCCTGGGCAGCCCATGCCAATATCTAACCACCCTTTCTGTGAAGCAATTCTGCGTTAATGTCCAACCTACACCTCCCCTGGAGGAGTTTAAGACGGTGTCCTCTTGTCCTATTGCTATTTGCCTGGGAGAAAAGACCACCTCCCACCTGGCCGTAGCCTCGTCTCAGGTAGAGAGCAGTAAGACCCCCTTGAGTCTTGCCTTTCTCTAGACACGCTCCAGCACCTCAATGTCCCAACTGAATTGAGGGGCCCAGAACTGGACACGTGACTTGCAGTGTGACCTCATCAAGAAAGCTCTTAGGAAAGCTATTTGTCTATATATCAGCATAAAATTTACAGTACCATTTTGCCGATATTGAGACAGCATTTCTGAAGGAAGATTTTATTTATATTTTGCAGCAAGAGAAACGGACACCTCCTACTTACCCAGCTAGGAAACCATGACAAGCTAGGAGCTGAAAGAAATCTGCTATGCTGTAAAACACAATGGTTACAGAAATGGAACTAAACACGCATTTACATGAACTGAAGAAAACATTTGAAATACGCTGAGGAGATGACAACATCAGGAATAAAGCAGGTGTGGGCAGATGAACTGATGTTTGTGAGGGAAGATGTATGATGGGTCCTAAACTGGGCTGCAGCAGGAAATCTGCATGCAACTTTTTGCAACATTTGTACTAAACAAGTAAAGTTAAATGTACTTGTTTAACATCCAAGGCAAATGGACCAGAAATGCTTGCCTATGATACTGATCTGCTTGTGCAACATTTCAAAATAAACAGGAACACTTGGCACAATTGAGATCGCACATGGATTTGACAAAAGGCATAACTGTCAGCCAACATGGACTGTAGTAAAACTGTTGACCAGCATGACAGTGTTTAGTAAATGTCACAAAACTACATTGTCAAAAATACAATAGATGCAGCAGGCCTTCCTGACTGAAAACTATTACTGTACAAAATCCATGTTGCAGATACTAAATATATTACAGCAAACTAGTTTATAGGTTTAAGCAATTCTTTGTAAACATGTTGAAATATTCTGAGCAAAGTCATATGAGTTTTTAGTCTGGTATTCTTCGACATACTAATGCTTGGGAATAAAATGCTAGTAAAAGCAATAGTGAACTGAGAAGGAGAGATCATGCTATGAGTGTTATCTAGCTGGCACTGTGCACAATAATTTGTTGATCTCTAGGAAATGAGGCTTAAGCAAATGCAGTTTTGGGTGTTTCCTTTTCCATGAATCCTTTCCACCCCAAAGGACTTTTGAACACACTGACCTACTCAGCCATATTTGCAAATATGTACAAACCTTGGAAGGTTAAATTCTTACAACTTCGGGGTGGAGTTAAAAAAGCAGTTACACGTTAGGGAAGAAGGGAAGGCAAAGCACAGGTGTTATGCAGCTGGCTAGCCAGCACACAGCTGTATTTACTGCTTGGCTAGTAAGCAGAGCTCTGGGTTTGGGCTTGAGCATGTCTTTCACAGAGACTGTGTGCTGGCGTACAAGGGAGCGGGAAAGACCTTGTGTTACTGCTGTATAGACTTACGCACAAAGACCCAAACCCTAAAGAAACAATGTTTGAAGTTCATTGCTCACAGAGGAGCTTATGAGCTGTTTCAAGGTCCTTTTTCCAGACCTAAAGCATGTAGTCATATAGAATTGAGGTTATTCTGCCAGAAATTCACACTTGAGTAGTAATAGAGGATAAACATTCCCACGTGTTACACCTTCCTACTGCTGGAAGTTATCACTCCCATCTGATAGAAATAACAAGAGAGAACAAGTTGGATCCTCATCTTCTGCGGCTTCAGAATGAAAGCATATGCTGAATTTCATGGGTGTTTGGGTTAATATTCAGTTTGTGAACTACAGGATCTCCAGAGCTGATATGCTGGCAATTTTCTGACTCTGCTTCATGGGCACTAATTTCTTCTAGGTGAGAGGGCAATAACTTCTTCTAGCAGAGGGGGACAGAGAGCAAGGAACAGTGATCTGCATCCAGCATGAATTGCCAGACCTCAGGAGGCAAGACAGACTGCCTGTTTGTGGCAGTGAATTACAATACTACAAGAGAAATTACCTGATAATGGGATTAAAATACTGAATTTTCATAGACTAGTTTAAGGGGAAGCACAGCAATTTTTAACAAGAATTTACATGGAGAGAAGATTCTGAGGATGGATTCATCATTAGTGTAACAGAAAAAGACCCCATGAGATTCAATGATTGGAAGCTAAAAGTAGACCAGTTCAGGACAGAGCTCAGGTTTGACTCTCAAGGCTATCAAACCACTGGAACAATTTCCCTGGGGGTGTATTAGTTTAGCCATCATGTGAAGCATTTAAAGCAAAACTAAGAATATAAATTAGAAATAGCTGCGCTGAGTCAGGTCAGAGGCCCTTCTGGTCTGTTGCTGTGTTTCTAGAAGTGGCCAGTGGGGAAAGGAAGTTTGACAGGGGTTGAAATGGGGATCCCAGCAGCTCTTGGATCCAATTCCTCTGGGATGTTTTGACAGGTTGTCTATCTTTTAGTGAACCCACACCTTCTTCCCCAAGATGCTGCATCATAACCTAGTGTATACTTGGAGAAAAACTCAGTATCTGTCTTTATGACTTCTTAACTTATACTGTATATTTTAAGCAAAAGTTTTAGCCTTGATACAAAAATCAATGACAATTTCTGCACATTTCTGTATAGAAGATCACATTAGTGATGCCTCTGGTTTCTGTTAGACCTTGAAACTACTGAGCAAAATTTTGTTGCAGCCAAGGTGATAAAAAAAGAAAATTGTCAGTGACTTCCGTGGACTATTGCACTCTCTGAATCCAAAGTAGTGGCTTGAAACCATTTGATTAATGTGCAGGTACTGTATCAGCATGGACATAGAGAGGTTAGGAAGAGAAATAGGAAGAAAAAAATTAGAGAAGTAGCAGGAGTAAAGTACATAATTTCCTGTTTCTCCACCATATCAAGCACAACATTGCATATCCATTTCTGAGTAAATTTGGCTTTCCTGAAGACTCAGCATGCTGCATGAAGCAAACCAATGGGTTATCTTTTGATCACATTTACAGCAGAAATTTATCATCAGCAATTTATTCTATGATTAGCAAGATTTTTCCCTTAGCAAAATCCACCTGCTGAGTACCAGTGCATCAATGTAAGTGTGACACTACACAAACAAATACACAAGTAATATATATCTGAGGTACAGACACTTAATAGAAAGAAAAGAACCAGCATGCTCCTCAGAAATGTGACTCCATAAACAAAACGCTCAGAGGTTGAATTTTTTTTTTTTTTTTTTTTTTTTTTTTTTTTTTTTTTAAGGGGAAAAGAATAGTGTGGTTGTGTTTGTATCAGTAAATACCACAGAATTTTCATTCTGAAGATTAGCTTGATTGGTGCCATTTGATTTTTTAACAGTGTACTTAGGGAAAAGAACCTGGAGGAGAATGGCAGCAGAAGTTGAAGACATTTGCTCAGTGCACAGGATATAAGTTAAGTCCTTACATTTCTCATTATGATTGATTCATGACTGCAAGGCAGTTTTTTTTTTCCACAAAGACATGATGCACATATCATCACACCAAAATTTCACTGTCAGTATCCAGGGGAGAGATGGAAAAACAGCTGACTAATGTTGCCCCTACAAGTGATACAAGATAACTTGAGGACTTGGATATTTACTCTATCATTGCTGTACCTGCATATTTTAGATTTTTGTTACTGTTCTTGATATGTATTTCAGCATTTTTTCCCCAGCCATTAGAGAAATAGTGCAAAAAGTATAGTCGTTTTAAAATTAAAAGAAAGTGGTTTAAAACGTTGCTTGCAAGCACTTGATGGTTTAGGAAGGTGTAGCACAGCAATGAGTATTAAGTGAACCAAAGGCATCCTAAGTACTCAAGTGGTAAGGGTTTTTTTTCCTTCCTTTACAAAAATATGCTGCAATTCTCCTCGGTTATCACCAGGTGGCCTTAAAAGTCTTTTTTCTTTTTTTCTGAAGAGAGGAATAGTTTAGATACAAGGAAGTGATGTATCCCTGTGCTGCAATCGTTCCAGGAAACAGTTAGGTTATAGTTCCCAGCAAGCTTTATTTTTCCGCCTCTGTCTTTTGTGTACAGAGCTGTAGCTAGTACTGATAATATTAAACTTTAAGACTGCAGGTTTCCATTTAAATTGTGTCATTGAACTGTCCTATTTTTTATTCCTCTTTTTTTTCTTTTAAGAACTTGGATTGTCAAAAATTCATAATCATGAGCCTTTTTTTGCCTCTTTCACTTGTCTCTGTTCTGTTTATGAACAGCTTCTCAGGAGTGCAGGGAAGGAAGTGGAAAGGCGAAGGTACAACTCAAAATCTGGAAAGTATTGTCATTGGAAGATGCTATGATTATATTAGAATTGTGAACCCTGCTGTTGGGTAAGTTTTGCTTCTTTCTGGATTAGTTTTTTATGCTCTGTACAAAATGGTTATTAATGAGAAGCCTGACTTTATGCTCCTAGCCCTTAAAGTGATCCTGTTGAAGCCAACATGCTTGTAGCTGTCTGGAAACAAAAAATTAACTTTCACAGATGTCATATTTTAATTAGTGTAGTTAAGGCAAGATTTTTAATAGTTCAATTCTTTATTTCACATTTCTTTCCCCTCTCTCCACCCTTTCCCCACCCTTACTGTTGTGTAAGAACACCACAAAGAAATGACAGGGATGGTGTTTTTGAAGTACCAAATCTCACAGTGCTCCAGGGAAGACCAGCTTTGCCTGTCATGCCTGTATGTCAGGTCATGTAAGAAGGGGAACACCTCACTTTATAGCTATCCTGTGGTACTGAAGGAAACTGTTTAGCTCATCCACCTGAAAAATCAGCTGCTCAAGTAGGATTATCTGTGGGCTTTCACTGGCTGTGCTAATTACACTGGAGGTAAATCACACGCTTTGCTAAAGTGAGCACTTTTCTGTCTTCCTTGCATTGTCAGGGCTTCAGTAAAAAGGAACAATTAAGAAAGACAGTCTCCTGGAGTTCAGCCCTTCATTCTGCCATTAAAAAGTTGTCCTAATAGTGTGAAGAGGTATTTGCGGAGGGGACCTGGCTGGGTTCCTGCACCACTAAATTGCTGTTTTAAACAGTGTTTGATTATATTGCAAATAATCACCTAATTTCCCCAACCTCCCTTTTTCAGTTCCTCTTACAAAAGAGGAAGATAGAGGACTTAAAACAAATCGTTGCTTTTAACAAATGCAAAACAATATATTTCTGACCAATAACACTCTTAACTTGTAAGACGTATTTTCTTTCAAGTTCCTAATGAAGGAAGGATAATCCTAATGAAAATAACACAGTACTTGAATTTCAGCAGAACAGTTCAAGCTTGGGAAATTTATAAACATGTCACAATGGAAGGTGGAAGTAAACTTTAAGTGTGAATTTCTACAGGCCTACAATATAATATAAAATATAAAGTACATGAACTTCATTAACAGTTGTGTAGGTAATCTGGTCTTGCAGGGGGCTCTAGATAGGTAGAGCTCCTGTAAGACTTAACAGATGTCCATTCATCTATATCTGAAACAGGACATGAATAATAATACAGAATATGCTAAAATGAGTAACATAGAGGATAATTACTGTGGAAGTGTTAAGTATATCATTAACTGATTTGGGATTTTAGAGATATAAATACAATATTCTGGAAAGCATTTCTATATGTATCATGTTTATGATAGTTTTGGGATCTAATGAATTCTGCTGACATTTTCACAATATAATTTTAAAATTGAGACGTTTGAACATGTTCATCAACGTATTCTTGCTCAGGATAGCATGAAGCCAGGCAGGACACAAGAACCACTTTCCTGAATTTAAATAAAAAATGGTATTATTATAAGAAGAGCTGCACAATCAATTTCCTGTAATGTGGGGATTTTTCTCTTTCCCTTAGGTCTATAAGCAAATAATGTAATCCAAACAAAACGGAAATTTCATATTGCACAGGTGCAAAACAGATATTCTAATTATTTATAGCCCTTTCTGTTCATTGTCTGTTTCTTAGTTGCCCCCTGGCTAGCTTTTACAGAGGCATGACCACCTGGATAGATTTTGCTTCTGAATTTATGCACAGATTTTCTAAAAATACTTTGTTAACATAAAGGAAGATAGAAAAACATGTCTTTAAGTGCAACATAGCTAAAACATGAAAATGTTTATAGGAACATAAGAAAAATTTTCCTGTGTTAAAACAGAATATGCAAAATCACAGTAAAAAGAGGCATTTTGCAAAATGCTGTGGCCATGTAGAAGTGAGGAATTTTAATGAAGATCATATTTGACATTTCCTAACAGGAGTACGCTATATAATACAAATGTTCCTGTAGTCTTTTTTCCTCCATATTTGTTTATTTGTAGTATATCATGGAAGATTGGAAAACAATTTTTTAAACTAACTAGTATGAAATTAATCTAATATGACTTATTAGTGTCTGCTAAGATTAGAAGGAATAATTGTCCAGAACTGCAGTCCTTCCCCATCCTGTAGTTTCAATAAGTATGTTTGCCAACCAAGAAGTTTTGAGTATCAGAGCAGAATAATCCTTTTGATTTACAAGCTGCACAAACCTGGATGGGAAGTCATGAAAAAAAAAAAAAGAAAAAAAGCAATATGCGAATTAACCAGCAAATTACTGATGGATTCAACTGTCAAGAAAGATATTAAAAGTTCGGTTGATCATAACTTACAAGTACTAACATAAGTGCTTCAAGTAGAAAGCTCTTTAGCAAAATTAAACGCAAGTATATACAATTGTCAGAAGCTAAAGTATAACTAAAGTATTTATATTTTATAAAGCATAAATCAGAAATAGGGTGCAAATCCTTTTATAAAGTAAGTCTATTTAAACCTTAGAACTACTGATCAAGGATCATATTGCATCACTGAAAATTTTCAGGTCAAAATCCCTATCTGATTACAGTATATAGGGAATGTTTATATAGTTGCCAGAAGCATGACCAGAGATTACTGGAAGAAAAATTGTGGTCTGTTTCCTGCATAGGTCATCACAAGGGGTCCTTGAAAGTGTCTGTGACACTCCGGGTCCTTAATGAACCTGTAGCAGCAGAAACCGTGCTGTTTATGGATGATATTAAATGAGCAAAATACTGTAATGGCAAAGTTTGGTTTACTTATCAGGACTACTATTGTTCAAGCTAGAGCTTTGCAATGACAGCAGTTCATGTTAGAAAGGCTGTTTGCACATAATATAATTATTTTGTTGTGCAGAGTGTTCCTGGCATAGACATTGTCACAGCGTTATGTGGGGAAGATATTGTGAAAAAGTGGTGAAAGTAGGAATTCCCTTCCTAATTACTTCAGGCAGGCTCAGAGCTATGTCAGGTGAGATCCTGAAAATCCAAAGAGATAGGAGACTTCCATCTGTAGATAGCCTGTCTTATCCCTCCACAGAGGTTATTGTCCCCAAGACAGAGCTGGCAGAAGGGAAATGTTGGAGTGCAAAGCCTAGCATCTTATTTCAAGCCTCCTTTCACAAGCACTTGAAGTGTTGAATGCTAAGAATATTCTTGTAGTTCTTGTGGCTACTGCACAATGACAGCATGTGTCCCACACAGTCCCTGGTCACTGTACTCATTCCAGCATCATAAAGCTGCACAGTCCTAGGGCCTAGAAACAGAAGGCATCTCTTTGTCAAAGTCATTATTCTACCATCGAAACTTTTTAGCAACTCATCCTGCACTTGAATTTGACATTTTAAGAGTGATCATGCATTCCAGCAGTTTTGGATCTTTAGCTGTGGTTTATTTGAAATGGCTTTTTGAATCGGGAAAATTTCAAAGAAAGCTTTTGCTTCAGTATTTGTACAGTGCTGGATAGCAAATTCACTGTCTATACCATACCTACTAAGATTTTTATTGAATCATAATGTATTTCTAATTCCACACTGTAAATGCTAATATTGTCCTTGCCACTTTCCTTGCTTCTTCCTTATCTGCTGCAGTTATGACTGAGAAGACAAGATCTCTGTGCTCTTCCTGAGCTACAAGTTTTTTACCACCCTGACTTCAGTTTTCTGCCTTAACCTTAGAGGGATTTTAATTTGGGTATTTGAAGGAGTTAAGAACAAACAACTTCCTTGCTTTGCTTTGAAAAAGTTTTTCTATTTGTTTGTTTCAATGATTACAGTGAGAAGAATTGTTCACAGATATGGGAAGCGTTTAAAAATGCATTTATTAACAAGGATCCTTGCAGCATTCTACCTAAGGATTATGCATTATTTATCAACCTGTCATTGCACACGATTCCACCTAACAAGGTAATGATTTTTATGTTAACTGCCCTGTGACATACACCAGATTTTCCGTGACACTGACAAGTCATTCTGTGGCTGATTTGTGAGTCATTCTTTTTGTCCCCTCTGTAGTTTATAAACTAGATTCAGACTTGATAGCATGTTTCAATGTGTTTGGCTCCATTTATTTTATGCAGTAACTTCTCAGCAATATCTCTCTCCATACTACAGAGATCCCCTGTTTTTCCTGCTGTGCTGGGAGCTCTGCCATAGTCCCTGAATTTCTACTTTTCCTCTAGTTAGGTGCTCTGCCTGCAAAAGGCTGTGCCTGCTATCATTTGCTTTTACTCCTCATGTCATGACAATGACATGTTAAACATTGACACATTGAACAAGCAAAAGCAGAAATGAGAGAGGACATTGTTCTATGCCAGAGAACAGGAAAGGTTTGATGTGCTGGCAATTGCAAAGAACTGTGGAAGTGCACAAGACATATTGTGCTTTAAAGCAGTTTTTCGTCTAGCACAATTATTCCTCATTTCTAAATGATACAAGCTAAACCAACAAATACTGCTGTCAACATAATTTAATTTATGAATAGTTCCACAAACACAGAAATAACATCTAAATGTATAATTTTTTTCACACCAAAGCTAACATAGCAATGTGAGAGATTTCTGGTAACATATATCTGGCTTATAAATATCTTCCTTTTTTCCTCCTTCCCCTAAATTTGTCTGTTGAGACAGGCAAGGCTAGGCCTAACTGTATTTAAAATAAGTCTATATCCCTTCTCATCAAATTATTAGTGTCCCTCAAGTCTCTTGTCATCAGAATTTACACCTCTGTAAAATAAAAACCTTTGTTCCTTTAAACAAATTGCTAACGTTTCTGGTTATTAGTTTGATTTTGAAAGAAATACCGAAACATATTCTAAACTGTTTTCAACACCCCATAATCTCATTTTGTCCACACCCAAGTGTTGGTACATTTCTTTTCTATGTCGCTTTTTCCTATTTTTATATAGTCTCTCTTCTGGGAAAATAATCAGCTCCTAGTCAATAGCTTTGCTGCCAGAGGACGTCGCTACATGTCTCTGGGTGATACTCTGTTTGGCTTCGTTGGAGATTTTCTAAACTGGTGTGGGCAGGCAGACAGCCCTGGTAAGACGATGGATGCTATATTAGACATTTGTCTGTAAAACCATTATGGAGAGCAACTGCTGTGTTCTGGAGAAACTAAATTTTCTCTTACCCCATGAAAAATCAGGGATAGCTTCACTGTCTCATTCTCTCTTGTGTCGTGTGAATATTTAACACTGCAGTCAGGGGAGTACACAGTGAAATCTAAATGGTGCTGCAGTGGAGATAAACCTCTTTCTCAATCATCTGAACCTGGAGCTCTCTGCATCCCAGGAATAGAGTTAGATCCATTTCAGCCAAATTACTGAATCCACAGAATGTCACTGTTTGTGTAAACTACAAGGGATAGAAAATTATTGAAAAAATACTACAGTCAGCTTTCAGTGCTATGTCAAACTGTCTTATGGGTTCAGTGAGTAATGCACAAATATATTTAGTTACTTTCTAAAGTCACTTTTTACAGCCATTATCACCTCTCTAATAGCACAAATCATATGCCTTCCTACAGGACTGGACTATGAATCCTGCCCTACCACAATGGAATGTGAAAACAATGCAGTGGAATCTTTCTGGAGGATGGCCTCAATCACTGTAAATAGTGTATTAGTACTGACTTCATACATCTGCGAGTGTGTCCAGGGTGGTTTGGAAAAACATTGCCAGTTCAAAACAGATTTAAACCTGTAATTGTGCTGGATTGTTTCCTCTGATATGAATACACTATTTTAGACTGGCTGCACTGTTCTATCAAGAAGAACCTAACTTTCACCTTAGCTAGATAATGTGTTAATATTCTGTGTTAGCTTTGCTAATATAAAGCATATACTAAGCACAATAAGCACACTGATTTTCTACAGATTACAGGTCCTAAGTGACATTTGACAGCCTTGCTGAAAACCATTTACTCACAGATCAAACTCAACAGAGAATGCCAAAATGCTTTCTTCTTGTGCTGAAGAAACTATTTATAGATGTGAGAAACAGTTTGAAAAGATTCATTGAATTAAACCATGGCCTGATGGGTTCCTGTCCTTTTTACTGCAGTGACCTGCTAGGGTGCTAGACTAGTATTATTTTTGCAGTTCTGATATTCTTCATGATAAAAGTCTTTCCTTGGTCATTGCTGTTTGCAATGAAATACTGAGTCGTGACAAATCTGTGAGTTCTGAAAAACATTGTTTATCTATTACAGTATGCACAGCACAGCTCTGGGGTGATACACGTCTTGTTGAACGGTTCTGCAGATGGAGGAGCTTATCCACAGCCAGGGTAAGAAAAAAGTATTATTAAAAAAAAAAAAAAAAAAAAAAAAAACCAAAAAAAAAAAAAAAAAACAACCTAAACAAAAATCAACCAGTTATTTGGTTCTTCTGCTGTACAAAACATGGGAAATGTACCTGAAAGAACACGTTGCACCAAAGTCTGCTGAGTTGTGGGAACAACTGTTAATTGTCCCTAGCTGAAGGAATTAATATGAAGTGAATAGAGACACTCCTTTTGACTCTTGCATTTTACAAACCACTGTGGCAAGCAGGGTGAATGCTCTTTGAAAGCTGCTTTCAAGTCAGCCAATATACTGTGGCAAAATGTGTGCATCTTCAAAAAGATGAGTGTTAACAAAATTTCTCTTCAGGGACATGTCCAAGTAGAGGATATTATTACAAGGAATGTAGCTCCTGTCAGGCCTAGGGGGAAATTTGGTAAATTCTAAAGGGAAAGTATTTCTCCGTGACCAAGAGTGGAAGTAGTTTGAAATCCATTATGGTTTCAGAAAGCAAAAAAAACTTGTTGAAAGGTTAATAGCAAAGATGAGCTTCCTCTTCTCCTTCGTTCCTTTTAAATTAAGGATGGGTGTATTTTCCCTGGTTCACAAGTGTACCACCATGAAGAAGTTCATCTAAGCTTGCATTCAAAGTTTATTGTAAAAGTACATCCTTCAGAACT
Organism: Dasyornis broadbenti; assembly: GCA_013397935.1. Taxonomy (NCBI): domain Eukaryota; kingdom Metazoa; phylum Chordata; class Aves; order Passeriformes; family Dasyornithidae; genus Dasyornis; species Dasyornis broadbenti. The sequence continues at coordinate 671,820 of VZRN01001778.1, read as the reverse complement.
TTTATTATGTGTCTGTAGTGACTGCTTACCTTTGGTGAAAAATACATCTTTCATTACCTCAGTGTGCAGAAAAATTCACAATGCCAGAGGTTTATGTCTGAAAAGGAGATAGAGGCATCCTGTATCTTTATTCGGATGCGGGGAAAGGCCACGGGGCATTTCTCCCGGGGTCTCTCAAATTGTAGGAGGACACTGCCTCCTTTTCATTCTAGTTTCCTGGCTGCATCGTCCTCTCCCTTTCCCCATTGGCTAAGGTACTTGGAAGGTACAGACTTCCCTGATTTCCTACTAAATGCCCCCCTCTAATATGCACTCTTCCATTTTTTTTCTATCTCTGTTCTTCTTCAAATTCAGGAATTTAACAGGGGCCTTAGTTGAGCATTCTGTGTCAATCAGTAACATTCTTCTGAAAGGTTGCTCCCATTGCTTATGTCATCTGTCAGTCTCTGGTCTTATCTATAGGCAGACTCACACAGTCTGTTTGTAGACACATTCCTTTTATTCCATTCATCAGCAAGTGTCCTCTCCAAGGCACATGAAGAAATTACATCTTTTAAAAACCCACAGAAGTCCTCCTCCTGTGTGGTCTCTGAGGACTAAAAATGACCATTGAAAAGATAATATTGTCACTGGATAGGAGAGAAACAAGAGCCACCTTTTCCAAAACACCTACTAATTACTTACCTCTGTCCCCCAAAAGGTCCATCTCTGTACACAGCTTTCAGCTAATCACAAAGATTTACGCAGTCATCTTGGCTTGGTCAGGTGGTCAGCTGGGGTCGAATCTTCTGCAGGTGGTAATACCTGGTAGAAGGCCAATACCTAGAATCTGGTATACATTCCTTACTTCAGAGATTTATTACTTATTTCTGTTAATTTACAGATTCCTTATTTCAGAAATGTCTTACACACAAAGAAATTCCACCAGTTCCCTCGGATGCCAGTCTGGTGGTATTTTAACCAGTTAAATCACCACTGAAATACAGCCTGCCAAGGAGAAAACAAAGCCAGTTACTCTATCTGTTTTCTTTGCTTTGTATTTTCTGGTCCATTTATGACTGAGTTTGTTTAAGAGCTCATGTTTGAAAGAGGCTGAAAGTTGAATGATTAATAGCAGAAGGTAATCTGAAAGATCTGCCTGTCTTCCTAACCATCTCTCTGGTCTGTTTTCAGGTATTTCAAAACCACTTTCAAAGTTTATTCCGTTTTAAAGCTTGTACATTTAAATCATCTTTAAGTCACCTGATACCATTTCATTTAAGATTTATTTCTCATTTCACAGCAAAATAGCTTTGCTCATTCACACAGTATGAATTTCGTTGGCAGACTTCTTTACTAATATAACCAGTTAGGAAATTGGTTTTTACTGAAGTCAGTTGTACGTTGTTCCTCCACGGTTTCTGACTCCTCTAGTTAAAGATTTCTTGACATTTGGGAGGAAGGTTCTTTTCTTTTGGCAATAACATATGCATGAACCAGTAAATGAGTTGGAATCTTTATTTTTTGTTATATTTTCACTATGTGTTTGACAGGCTTGGATGCCTTGGACACATAGGCAAACCTGCTGTTGCTGCTACTGGTCTCTGGTCAGCCACCACCGTACCAGACTTGACCAGAGAAAGCGACTCTTGGTATCTGCCTCCTCCTGTTCCTCTTCTCCAGAAGTTTAAAATAATCTGCTAGATTCATGAACCAACAGATACTGGCAACCACCACGTCTTGTGCTTCCACAGCAGAGCCACATTGACGCTGCTGGTCTCATCTAGGAAGTGGCAGCCTAACAGTCTCTTCTCTGTGGAGCTCTCAGGATATTTAAAAGGGCGAAGAGACACTGTAGTGCTGATATAGACGTTAAGAAGACACATGATAGGCAAATTAGCAAATTAGAGGACACACCTAGGCCCAGACTTGGACCAAGCATTTAGTAAGGACGCAGCCCTTATAAGCATTCTGAGGGAAAAAAAGCCTAAAAGGTTGTAAATCATTATACTACATCTTGCTGAACGGGTTAGAAATCTGGGTCTTTGAAATGCCTGTATCTCACCAAAAAAACCCCCAACCTACAGACGTTAAAAACAACCTTTGCATTTCATATCTTCTTAGATTAGATATATGAGGAAGTATCAAATGATATTTGTTTTGGTTTTGCTTTTTAAAAAGTTTGATTCATTCTGATTCACTTTTAGGTGGTAATTTTTTTTGTCTTGAGTTTCCTGTAAGATGAATATGACAATAAATCTTTAAATGCCTTTGACCTTTGAGGACATTTAGAACGTGAATCAGATTTTTCTAGTCTGTGTTGAGTCTGATTGTAATCAGAAGATATAAAGTTGAGCAAGCCCATACCCTACAGCAGGATCAGAGCCTTTGTTAATGCAAAGGAGGAAAAGACTATTTAATTTTCATGTTCTTTACAGTTCTAAATTTTTTTTCTTGAATCAGTTTTTTTGCAGATTATGAAATACCAAATCTTCAGAAAGACAATATCTCAGAAATTGTCATTTGGGTTGTGGATGATATTGAAGGACCAGATAAGTAAGTTAAAAAAATTAATTTCACTCCTCTTTGGACTTGTCTTTAAAATTTCACGTTATCTTCAATTTGATTATATTTGCATACTATGTAAACTAAAGCATTTTACATGCTTTCGTGGACACAGAAGACACAATCTGACATTCCCAGGCCGTATAGAAGCAACAGAATTTGATAAAATATAAATAAATTCTAATATTAGAACTGGAGTCAACTCTTGGTTAGATGTGTGTGTAGATCTCAGACCCTGAATGAAGATAGAGCATGAACAGTTTTACTAAGAGTCAATCTGAATTTCAGATTAAGTACTGATGAGTGATATTTCTTTCACCTTGCCATAGGCATTCTTTTCATTTTCACCTGTCTTAACTGTTTGAAAATTTGTAGAAGCAGCCAGCTACCAACAGGGGGCTCCTTTTCTCTCAATAATTAATCCAGTAATAGGATGTAGGCTTTGAAAGTGTCTAATTTTGCTGCTAATTTAATTAAAGCAAACAAATAAGTAATAAACAAATAAAATAAAACTGATCAGTCCATACAGAATAGTCTGTTGTGTATTTTACCACAATGCTGTGGAGTCTACATAGCATAGTTCAGATTAGTATTTCTCAGCCTTTCTCTCTAAATCAAAAAATCATACCCTTTGTGTGGGGAAAAAACATACAGCTGATCTTTGCAAAAGTTGCTCTTATTACAAAAAAAAGTTAAGACAAGCAGTGAAGGTTAACTTATCTTTCAGTTAATGGATGCATGGGAGTATTTGTGTAGTTTTGTTCATTGTTTTCTACAATTATTTTGTTGGTCCCCATAGGATTTCTTTAGTTATGGGTATTTACTGACCAGCAGGTAAGTAGCACTGGCCTTAATATTTTATGTTGATGCAAGTTCAGAGGTCTCAGTATGTTCTGTGTTATACTAAACTTTCTTACGTTAATTGGATTACAAATTTTAAAATCAGTGGTAGAAACAGGAGCTGTGTTTAGGATTGTTTCTGGTGTTTTTCTCTCTTTGTATTTTTCTATTATTCAGTATTCAAGAGAGAGAACAGGCTTCTAAGAGCAAGTATAATTCTCATTTATGATAACCAACTTATTCTGTAAAGACAGGTAGCAACTGTCAGGTAGCAAACTTTATCACTAGATAAATAGTTGCCAAAGAATATTACAAACAAAAGAGTTACTATTTTACAAAATTATTTAGGTCTTTTTCTGTCTAGTCAAACATTAAATGTGGATTATTGGTTAATAGAATCTAAAGAAGTTACACTGGCTGAAGCTAATCTTCCAGACTCTGTAAACTAAGTATAAATTGTGAAACAACTGTAATGTAAGCAAATGAAACATAAATAGCAATGTACACCATTCTTCAGGAGATGTTATGGGATACAGAAGAGGCAGAATAATGGCGATTTACTTTACTAATTCCATCGAGTTCAGTGAAAAGAAATTATATAATAAAAGACTTGCAATAATATTGAAATCCTTCCTCACAGAGATTCCTGTGGAATTAATAGTGTAAAGACATTAGAAACCAGGCTGAAAACCCTTGGTTATGATGTCACTTGCACTGACAATTACAAGTAAGTGAAAATCCTTTCTTAAAATGGTGCATTTGCAGAAACACCTTATCTATTTTGATTCTTACTTTTCAATACTGAAGTGCCATTACTGTTGTGTCTTCAGGAGGGACTGATATGTTGGAGGGATGATGTCACAGTTTTCAAACTTGAAATTTTTCGGTTGTGAATGGAACAAAATGCTACATTGTGTTGTATGATTGAGCAGACCACTGTACTTAGTGTCAGACACAGAAGATGGCCTCTTGTATTTGGATTTAAAATCTAAACAGTTAAAAACACTGTTGGATGTCTGCAAAATTACGAGTTATTCACAGTAGGTTTCACAGCTCTAGTCATTCCCGTAGACTGTAAAATAAATTTAATGAAGGGAAGCTTTAAACATGAAAATACTGTTTGTTTCATTTTTTAATGGTTTTTTCCTCAGTTGTCTGCCTGAAAGATGCTAAATAAATTTATATTTTCACAGGTCTGTAATGTTCTTACTCTGCCTGGATAATCCTGATGATTCTAAGTGTGCCCTTCCATCGTAAGTAAAAGAAGTTCAACCGAAAATATTATGCAGAAGTCAACAGTTCAACAGATCCCACCTCTACCACCTATTATGTATTACCCAAATGCAATACACGAGTTTTCTTGAATTTTTTTGCTTACTGTGGATTGAGTTAGTGGTTTCTTCTCATAAATTGTGCACAACTGTCTGTGAGCACCTGCTGTTCACAATTAGATATTAATGGGTTCTCACTGATCACACAGTAACACTGTATATCACTGATGATAAGAAGTTTGTACATATCACTGTTCTGATACAAAATCTATTACAAATTTGAAGTTGCTTTCATTAATAATGTTTCTTAAATAATCAAAGTATAGATCAAATGATAACAAATCTAAAGGACCTTTCTCCAACTACTGGAATTTTCAGTTCTAAATTTTGAGGAAGTTTTCTTTTAATCTTCCATTTTGTGTGAAACTTAATCTCTATATTTTAATGTAATTACCTTGGGCCAGTAAGTTATCTAAAAAGAATGCAGATTACATCCAAGACACAACATCTTAATTAGCAAGCATTACTCCCAAACTCCCTACTTATCCATATTTGTCTTTATTATATAAGGATTAAATTAATTTCGTATGTATTTCAGTGAATTTACAGTAAAGATGACTGTTTTCAATTCTGTGTTTCTTAATCTATATGCTGTTGCATGTATAGGTACACATAAGTTACTTGAACATCTGAATATGAGAACTTCCTTGCAATTTGGAACTTTGTAGAATATACAGATACATAAACACTGTTTTCTAGTTATATTATTTTTATGGATAATCCATGCTTTATTTATTACTCTCCTTTCTTCCTTGTTCAAGTACATGCAAATTTTTGTTTGTTAATACCTATCTGATATTGAAATAATAACTTCTGCTATGAAAGTCCTGGGTGTGGCAGCAGAGAGATGCAACTCCAGCTTGCCTCCCTCTGGGGAGGGGCTGTAGTGCTTCATGCAGTACTGAAAAGGGAGTGCATATCACTTTCTGTAACATATGTCCAGTTTTTAGTCCACAACTACAGAGAAAGTGAGTATTCTCTGTTCTTTCTGGTCACTGAAAACTTTTACTCACCTTGTCATGCAACAACATTTATTCTCACATCCAAGTTATATCCTAGTACCAGCATATAAATGTTATGAAAACAGTGGTTTTGTAGATACTGCTGATAGCTCCAGATTGCTTCTAGGCAGTAGATCATAGAACAGACTTCCTGTTAAGGCTTTAATTAGTTATAAAATGCCACTTGCACAGTGGATTAAAAGAGAGTTTACGTGTTCAGCCACTGAATGATAAGACTTTTGTTCACATGTCAAAGGAAAATACAGTTATCCCCTGCAATATAATAGCTGTGAACATAGTGATGATGTTAACAAACTGGAGGAAACAGCACTTCACAGGACTTTTAAAAATACTGTGAGCTCTTAACAGAAGATTTTTCTCCTCTCCCAGGTTTTAAATAATTTAAATAATTTTCTTCAAAGTTTTGTGACAGGGATATGTTCCTCAGTTGAGGATACGTGGATGAAAAGGCTCTCAGAAACCATTAAAGTGTTTTTCCTTTCAGCTACGGGATGACCTTGCAGTTCTGCAGTATTGCCACATAGCGTTTGCAGTGTGCAAGCAGGGGAGCAGCTGCCCCTTCCTTTCCATCCATGTCGGTGCTTAAAGTAGCATAATCCCTGGTGTATTTGAAGCACCAGTCTCACACTCTCTTGGGGTAACTACTGAGCAACTCAGCTGTTCTCATCCTCCCTAGGAAGAGTTTCAGTTTCCTTGCTTCTTTCCTTCATGAGCTTTCTGTTCAATCCTGTAGGCATGGCACTGTAATAAGTTTGATTCATTTTATATCTATCCTAAATCGCAACAGAGATTCCCAATCTGAATGCAAAACTGTCATTGCCTTTCCCTTAAATTTAAATACTACAAGCCAATGAATACTTACATTCTCCCCAAAATCACTTACTTCTCTGCAGTAAGTAACAACACCTCCGTTGAAACTAGCTGCCCTTTCAGAAAGAGCCTTAAGCAGATGCAGATAAATTATTTGATGATTATCTGTGTGGATGGATCCCTGCTCTGTGATGGTCTATTAGCTGACATGGGGGCAGTTTGATCAGTAGGGGTATCACTGTTTGGAAGGTGTATCTGTTAGGAAAAGGTTCTTTTGCAGAGTCTTGTGTGTTCAGTGTACACTCAGTGTTGACACTTCCATAATAAGCAGTGAAACAGGCATGCAGGCTCTGAAGCGTCCCCTTTCATGAGGGCTGTTTGGTATTACAAGGCTGATAGCTGCCCTCTCAGCCTCCAGAGAATAATGTCCTGAGGCTAGAAACATCAGAGTTGGGCAAATGACTTTTTATGTCACCACAACTCCTGTTACACTGGCATAGCAAAGGAGAGAGCTGGGTCAGGGTAGCACAAGGATGGCCTAGAAGGTGCTGTAATGTCCTTGGGGCTTCTTGCATAGTGGCAGTGCCCCTTAACTCCTCTCCAGACTTGAACTGTGTTCCTACTGAGTCAAATTTGGACTTTGGCTTGTTGACACCTTGATGTTAGAAAAAGCTTGTGAGTAGAAATACCCACTAGATGGCATAGATGGCTTACAAATGTAAGCAGGAGGGAGGCCAGACACAACCTGTTAGTGGTGGTATGTACTACTTGCATTATTGCAGTGTCAGGGAGACTTAGAAGTGGATCTGGATACTGCTGTACAACGTGCTGTGAAAATACAGTCCTCCACGACCACTGCTGTTTAGAAGAGCACTGTAAAATCACAAGCATAAGGCCAGAGACAGCAAATGGATGTGGAGAGACAGAAAGGCTCTTGTGTAAAGGTGCAAAGAAGAGTTCCCAGGGTTTTGCAAAGACATTCTCTTTGTAGAATCATGACAGCCAAAGGGAATCTGTTGGCAGGCTCATATAAAGAAACTTCTAGCTTAGCACTTGAACCACAAACTTCACACTTGGCAACAAACTCCTGATATTTAAAAGAATCCTAACTCAGCTCTGTGCTGTGAACATCCTGTTTGTTTTCTCTTCTTCAGATCTGCACCAGCAGCACAAAGAGGACCTATATCTTCAGACAGAGGAGGCAGCTGGAACAAGCTCATGTTTGTTTCTTTTGCAGGCTTTTTGTTCAGATTTGCTTTAGTGTACTAAGTTAATCAACTGAATCCATATCCTCTGTTTGCCTTAGCTGGCTGTAAATTTGGCTTCAGCTAATTTCTAACTGTAGTTTCAGCCTACTTTGGGACTGGCAAACCTGCGTATCAAAACCTTGCATACTAGATACTGGCTTCTTTTAGTGTCAAAAATTATCCCACTGCTGCTGGAAAGCCTCACCTTTCATTTTCTTTTCTTGATTAGAAGAAATCCATTGCTATTTCCCCTTATCTTTAGTCTCCAGAATTAAACTGAGAATAATACTTCCTGTTCTCACATTTCAGAAAGAAAAGTGACACTGTGCCTGTCATACATCACCCACAGAGATTACTTGTTTGTTAAACCATCCTAGCACTTGACCTTAGAAACTAAGTGAGTGATTATCATGTTTTGGAAGGCAAAACATGAATTCAAGTAGGAGAGATATTAGATTACTCACTTGGTACAAGATGCAATAGGTAAGACAGTGGAAAAGTAAACTCATTTTTATAAGTGGTCCGGTACTTGGGCCAAACTTATAAACTAGAGTACAGCAAGATTCTGGCTGCATACTTGCATGCAGTATTTTACCACATCATATCAATTGCTTCATCATCTGCACAGATGTTCCTGAGCTGGCTATTTCCTGGCTACTGGATAGCAGTCAGAAATACTAGGTCTAGAAAGTTCCACCACATTGTGATTTATGGTATATCAAATTCAGACAAGAACCTGCCAAGTCAGACATTGACCTGCTCGCAGTGAACTCAGCAGGTTCACTGAGGAGAGAGCAGATGCCATCCTGAAGGTTTCTTGAATTACTTTTGTGAATTCCAGTGTTCCTCTAAACCACCAAGACATCCAGCTACCAAGATGACACATAAATCTTCAAAAGAAAATAGTCTTTCTACCAGAGAGTAACTTTATTAGATTTCTTTTTGCACATCCTGTGTTAGTTTCTTTATTATTTATTTGTGTTTGTATTACCTGGTTGCCAGGAAACTGGGAGAAGATGTTCCTGTTATCTCAGATTTAGGACTTCATAGTAGATTTACATCCTTTCAGTCCCTGATACAACTGTATCGTGTTATATGTTTGAAAGATAAAATACCTAAAATATGCTGTTGTTGCTTATTTGTCTTGCTTCCCTGCCTCTAATAATCTTTAATTTGGTTTTAGTGCAAATCTCTTTATATTACACACATATTTAGGCTTTCTTAGGTCACGGCTGGGTTTAGGCTCCAGCTTGAAGGATTTTTCTATCTTTTTCAGACAAAAAACGTACTTTGCACGAAAGTGCAAAAGGACTGAAATCAGAAGTTGCAGGCCTTTGAAAATCTGTGCTATATTATGCCTCAAAATTGTTCCCTATCTGTGCTGTAACTTTAGTCCTTTGTTTAGTTCCTTCAACATCATTTTTTATTGTTTTATTGTTTTATTGTTTACAGCACCACCAGAGTAGTAAGAAAGGCCTCTGTAACACAGTCACAACTCAGATAGCTAAAGCCAAGCAATTTTGCTGAATCTTCTATTTGCCCACAGCAGATCACATCATGATATATTTGGGCTGTAGAGATAGTGTGTATGAGGCTCCCAGGTGTCCAAGCCATCATCAGGGCTAGTGTGTCCTACCTACTGACCTGTATGTGACAGTGTGTGTGAGATCCAGAGAACAGCTTAATACCATTAACCACTCGTGTGCCTCTAAGACAACTTCCGTCCACAAGCCAAGCACCCTAGCTGGCCAATTTTTGCTTTCCCGCTTGTGAAAGCTTTCCAGCCTCTGCATGTAATCAACTCCAGCAGCGCAGTCAGTGCTGGCAGTTACTTATGGTACCAAACACACGGGAGAAAGTACTAAATATTCTGTTTTGAAAAAAACCCCTAAACAACGAAGCAGGATAGCTACAATTCAAACAACTGAGCTTCTTTACTGCATAACCTTATATCAAGAATAACTCGGAACCTCTTGCAGTGTTTTCTTTTCCCATTTCTGCAACTCAGTAGCAAAGACAGCAATTTCTTTTCTAATACTTGTTCAATGAAGTGTCTCAAACTTGCTTTAAAAACTCGGGAATATCTCTAAAGATTTTTAATAACCAACTAATATATCTAGTTTTTAAAAAGCAACAAGGCAAAGTTCTAGATGCATAGGTTTCCTGAGGTCTTAGAGGCAGCAAATTTCAAACTGAGTGGGAATCATTTGTTCTGAGTTTAACATAATGGTTTTAATCTGTGCAAAAGAACAGGGTGACTGGCATCTTGCAAGCTGAGGGGCAGAAGTGTCAGCAAAGCAAGAAACAATAAGGTCGCTTGTTACTACCAGAGGGAGAGAGAGACATGAACATGTCCTTTTTATTTCTACATCTATGAGGATGTGAATAGTACTATGTACAGATATGTGTCACACTTAAGTGGTGACAATCAGCCAGGTGAGTCTGTGCTATGTCTAGAACACTCAGGAAATGCTCTGATTAGCAATGTCTCATGTAAGAGCTGTGCCAAATGTGGAAAAATCGTATTGCTCAAAAGGCATCTGCCCTTCTCCATGAACTCGTGCAAGCCTGGGAAAGTTCACAAATATAGATTCAAAATGTTTCAATCATTCATATTTGTACTAGCAGTACTCCAAAAACAGCTGTCTCCAGATGTGAATTTGAGGGAGAAAATGTTTCAGATGAAAACAATATGTATATCACTTAAAATTTTTGAGTCTAGTTGGATGCCAAAATCCTGTGTAGATCTTTTAATATCCAACTACTTATGGCAAATATACATGAAAACATCATGTATGGGAGCATTACAAGATGTTCTGTATTTCTGCAGACTGACCTGTGGAAGCTACTGAGACTAAAGCAGTATTTCCTGCTGTGCCCATTTTGTGGACCACTTAAGAGCTCAGTTATCTCACATTCTTCATTCCTATATAGAAGTAAATATACCCTCCTATTAACCTACTTTTTTTTCTGCTGCATGTGTTTCAGTCATTGTCTGACAAAAGCTGAACTCTAATTCAGAGTAGTTCCTTTTTCCAGCGTGTATGTGTATGCGCACATACATATCTGCTCACACCTGCTCTGCCTATTTTTAAATGCAAACTCTTGAGTGCTCTGGAGTAAGAAGTTATGAGAATAAAGAAAGAACGATCACCTCTCTGCCCTTTTTATACTGCTGGTGTTTATTTTTGTCGTATTGGTCTTGATGTGATATTCAGCTGGCATGACTATGTTTTCAATCAACAATCTTAAATGGAGTGAAATGTGACCTGAAACCTCAAGAATTTGAACAATATTTATTGTTCCATGAAAGGTAACTCTTTTGATAGTATCTTCTCAACTGAATTACCTAGAAATAATTCTGATGTATTTTGCTTCAACAATACTGTGAAGTGGAAGAAGAGTGCTTTTAGCAGAGCCAAGAAGTTTGGTTTAAAATAGCTCAGTATGGAGAGGCACAGTATCTTAATTTAGCCAAATGTCAGGGTGGCTCAAACACTTCACAAGTTTTTTTTTATTTTCAGGTTTTTCCTAATTCCAGCTTCTGCCCAGTCTAAATTTACTTGCCGTTTTATGTAAGAGGCAAAGAATATAAACTGTCAAATTTTGTTTATAATCTGCAGACATCTGATTTCGTAGTTTCCTGAAAATTATGAAGGCTAGCTCAGAGATCCTCATTCCCTTATGGCAGCAGCTCAGTTCCAGTACAGGCTGGCAGGGAGACTGGTGCAGGAAACTGGAGCCTGGGAGTGTGGCACGTATGTCCCCTCACACCGTGCCAGAGTGTTTCTGCTGCCTGGCAGCCCCCCTGCTCCTCCTACCTTCTCCCTTTCTCTGCAGCCACAGCAAAGGTGAACCTGATCTCAGTTCAGATGAGATACTCTGTAATTTTAGCAGAATATGTGAGCAGAAAATGATGTTGTTGGAAATTCTATAAGAGGAAAACAAAGGCGGAAATTACAGTATACATTTCCTTTCAGCAGCAGGCAATGCAGTAAATAAGTAGTTTCTTCCTTGCGACCATTTGACTGGGAATACCTGTGGGCTGTGGAAGCAGTAAGTGTGGTAAGTTCCCTAAGTGCGGACAGACATGATACTCCATAGTTTCTCCAGTATGTCTGGAGTATCTTGAGTTATGCCCTTAGTTACAATACTTAACAAAGAAATAATTTTTAACCCAGTAACTGCATTTTTCTGGGCTTCCCTCAGTGATTACACCTGATACGGTCTGGCATCAGGCTTGGATAAATAATCAACAAGGAATCTGAGTATTGCAGACAGAAACCACAATTATAAGTCAAGAATGTGGCAAATGCTGGATTACCAAACTGCAGGAAGATTAATTTTTTTTTTTTTTTTTCCGTTTGCAGCAGGTAGAGTCAAGTGTGCTAAAGAAATGACAGGCATTCCCTATGTTACACTGTATCAAGTCATAGGTGCGGAAAAGATCCTAGGTCACTTTATGCCAGTCTGAAGAGCAGCAAGCGAAGAAGAAAATGAGTAGAAATAAGTATCCCATGGAAATTTTAATCCTCTGATACCAAATTCCAACTGTAGGACATGCTGGCCTGTGTTGAGCTTCATTCTTACTTATCCCTTTGCTTTGATGAAAGGTACCAGAAAACCCAGAGCTAGTATTTCCACAACTCAGAATGTATGCTCTGGGCTTTCACCCAGAACTTTCTGTCACAACTGCACATTAGCAGGGGGTTACATGGCGTATATCACTTGACATATATCACTTGAAAAGTAGTTAGGGACTGTAAGCATAACCAGTAGTCTTGTAAACTACAGCATCAAATCCCAGACAAATATTTATACACGTGTATACAAAAGCATATTTTACATAGTTGTTAACTAGTAAGGATCTTTGTCAAGTTTCTTGGGTTTTGACCTTTGACCCATCACATGAATCCTTTCCAAGTGGCATACCTACCCTGTATAGTTCTTTAAGGAGTAATTGTGCTATTTACAAACTCCTGCAGTCAAGAGAGCCTGCTTCTGTATCAACTTTGTTTCCTTGGCTGCCTCAGTGGGATGGGAGCCTTATGGGTATTTCTCTTCAGAATATGTGAGCAGCATAACAATTAGTGCTGGCCAGAAAACAAGTACTCAGTTTCAGGAAGGTTGGTGAGATTACTGCATGTGCTTTTCCTCTACACCAAATTAAACTTTGAAAACTGCCTTGCACAAGAAAAGTGCAGCAGCCTCATCAGAAATCATGGTAACATCCCTCACTGATAGGATGTTGCTTTTGTACAGCTCTCACTTACTTGCAAACCTGACTTTAACAGCTGTTTAAATTATTTTATAAATTAAATATGTATTGAGTAAAAAATCTGTTTTTCATATCCTGATTTAGATTGAATGCGTGAGTCATTAAACATGGGTCTCCCACTCTGTAGAGCAGTGCTTAAACAACACACTTTTGAATGTGTTTTTCTAGTTTGCCTAGGACATCATTTTCTAACTTGTCTAAATAGAAAGGCATAACAAAAAGTGGTGAAGGTGATACAAAAGAATGAAGCAACCTGTTTCGCCAAACTGTTCTGGAGCTACTCCACCTCCCTCCCCATCAGAGCAGTGTGTTTGTATGTAGGAGATCTCTTGGCACGTTGCCTTGTTCCTTGACAAAATCAATGTGCAAACCCCAGTAATGACTTTGTTTTGTCACAAATTCACCAGTTTGGCTAAAGAAAAAAGAAATTTGGAACTTCAAAATACAAGAAGCAGCACTGGTGGCAGCAGGAAATTCTTCAGGAACAGCAAAGCTCAGGATGCACCTTTAGAAGCACCAGGCTCTCCAACAGAAGGGGAAAGAGCAGATGGGATGACACTGAAGAGAGCCAGGAGGGGAAACAAGCACAGAAATGGGAGGAAGATGCTTGGTCCAAAGAGGGAGACTGTTTTGGAACCTTTGGGATCTTTGTTTACAATAAACAAAGAAAAAGATCAGTAATTGGTGTCTGTTACCCTGTCTCCCAGAGAACAGCACCGTCAGTGCTGTCATGGCTCCAGCTGGCGACAAGTGAGCTTGCACAGCCAACACACGGAGCAGCCAGTGCTGCTCAGACAGGCAAGGGAAAGGACCCGGACTGTGCATGTCTGTGTGGAGAATGATTAAGGAGTAGTTGTTCCCAACCACCCTTCCCTGGACATGAGCTTTAAATGCACATCCAGTCATATTGTTATTCATTTGTAAGGCAGTCAAAACTGCAGTGCAATTTGAAACATCTGAGCTGAAGGACAGATGTCACCACTTCTGAGACTGCAGAGGGTATGTCTATGTTCTTGTGAGTGCATCTCACCAGTTACCTGATTCTGATGAAATAATCTGACTGTTCATAAATCACATCCTGGAAAGAAACAATTTAAAACCTGTCATTCCAGTGCCATTTCAGCAGAGCACAACACCAATGGAAAAAGCAGGGAATTAATTCAGAAACCTTAAGCTGTTATTAGCCTTGAAAAGCTCTTAGGTCTTATTCTGTCTCCATAGCCTGGTGTGAAACAATGTCATATAAAAGATTTGAGGTAGTTTTCTGTGGGATGTCTGGTAGAAGTTTGCTGATCAGGAAGGTTTTTAGAAAAATTAACATATATATACATATAATTTTAAAAGCTTTTCAAAACATTCAATAACCATTAATTAAAGAAGAACTTCACAGGAAGACAGGCAAACAGGAATAACAATTCATACAAAGACAAACATACCTATGCAGGCAGTCAAAAAGATTTTGTAAGTTAATTTACTTCTCAGGAAAATTTAGCATTTACTGATAAAATATTTCTTCTCAATGCTAAAACACAATGTTTGAGGAGAGGAGAAGATACCTTGCTTCCTTTCTTCTTCCAGTTATGATCTCCCATGTGAAAGTAAGGACATTTGGAAGGACACGAATAAAGTGAGACGGAGATTGTATTCTAGGACTCAAGGACTCAGAGTCCACAACTAATATTTTACCAAATCCCTAATAGAAATAATTTTGGGGAAAGAAACCTAAATTATCCTGTCACAGCCATGCGGGAACTCTTTACTCCATCTTCCCTTAATCTTATATATTTCTTCCAAAAATATTAATCTAAGAGGAAGCATTTCTTAAAACCTTTAATAAATAATGGGTGGATGGGTGTCAGAAATCTTGTTGTAAAAGTCTGAACGCAACAGCTCCCCATGAGTTCTGTATGCTATAGCATCAAATCGCCCAAAAGGGCATCCAGAAAGTTATCCAGAAAGGATATTTTCTACTATCTAAAGGGCACTGTAAAAAAGATTAAGCTATATCCTTTTTCAGAGATGCACAGTGAAAAGTCTTGGGACAGTGGTCAAAAAGTGAAGCAAGGGAAATGCTGATTAAACATTTAAAAAGTCACCATGAGAGTGGCTTCCTAAAGAGATTCTGGACTCTTCATCCATAGAGGTTTTCAAAGCTCTACTGAAAAACACCCTGAGCAACCTAATCTAGCCTTATAGTTAGCCATGATTTGAGCAATTGCTGGGGCCAGATAACCTGCAGACATCCCTCCATTATTTAGTGATATTGTGAGTTTTCCAAAAATGGTGCTGACTAAATATCTTCTTTCTGGAAGGGCCTGTCACACATAGTATTGTCCTGTTTTCATTTCATAACACTAATGCATAACTGGAAAGACAGCTTTATTTTTATAGCATCTTTAGCCATCCATAGAATTTTAGCAGTCATGCTGGGTGCATTTATTTTAAAACCTGATGGCTAACATGTTTTTCAAGAGCAGTTAAAATTCTAATTTAGGCAGCACAAATAATATTCCACAGCATGTTGCATTCACAGTCAGCCTTAAGCTATCTGGAGATTTCTCTTCCGCAGAATTGACTACAGCTACTGTCTTCAAGGAAACATTAGCTAGATTTCCATCTGTCTTCAATTTCCTAAATCCCAGTATCTTTGGGGACCTGTCTGATAAAGTTCTTTAGTTCCATTAGTTAGTCATTATAAAACATTCTGCAAATCATTATCACAAAATGATAGCTTCAGAGAATCATAGGTTGAGTCCCCTCTCAGAGACAAGACTAGCTTTGCAGTGATATAAGCCAGCTTGTCCTTCCTACCCTCAGATGGATCTCATCTGGCACAGGGACTTATGTTCAACAAGAGTGCTTAAATGGTCCGTAACTCAGTCTTCACTATGGGTAATCATTTTCTGCCCAAAACTCCTGTCTGAGTGCTGTAGGCACAAAGACCCCATGAGACATGAGAACAGACCTTGCCAGTGAAGAGTATGTCAAGTTTTTAAGTCACCTCTGCTTTATCAGTGTTCTTTGAGACTGGGTCACCTACCCTGTTCACCAGTGGCTCCATCTGTTACTTGGTGTTTGTTCTGCTTTCCATGTGTCTGTGGAAGCCATTCCTGATGCCCTTCCACACTTCATCAATTTTAACTTTGATTTAAGTTTGGCTTTTTTAATTCCCTCCCTGCATGTCTGTCACACACACAGGGACAGCTAGGACTCCCTGGATCCCATAGCTCCTGACTTTAGAGACATCCAGGTGTTCTCACACCTAGAAAGGACCCTTAATGGCGCATTCACCCCCTTGCTCCCAGGTCGTGTCACTTGCTCACCAGCTCACACAATCACTCCCACGCCCACACTCACTGCAGCCACCAGCACCAGAGACACGGACCCACTGCTGTACTCACACACCTACACACCTGTGCACTCATGGGAATGGAAAAACATCATCCAGGGAAGAGCTGGGAAGGAGTTGGAGAAGTGAGGACAGACTGCCCCAATCAGGCACAGGGCACAGCCAAGCAAACTGTCCAGCCAACTATTCACATGCAGTTGCCCTTTTTAGTCCCTTCCCTGTTTTTTTTACCACTCTTGTTCTTCACAATCTACCTAAATTCCTCTCTTGTCCCACCTTTGCTTCCCCTCCTAAACATCCTATAATCATGAATGGATTTTCTCCTGCATCCCACAATATATCCCAGGTACAATATGACTTGGTTTCCCCACCCTGCCATTGTCTCTCCAAGCTCCCTTGTGGGCATGGAGATAAGCCTTGTCAGATAATTTAACAGTTTGGGAAATGCTTCTAACATTCCTCCCAGATAGTCCATCCCTGCTTCTGCTCTCCATTATTCTTTCTTCCAACATTTGAGCTCTGTCAGGAATTCCTGATTTGGCTAAGCTGGACTTCTGCCACAGCTTTGACTTCCTGCCTTTTGGAATCGGCTTCTTTTGTGCTTTGAGATTGTCCTTGAATCAACTTGCTCTCTTGGCCTCCTTTGATGTGCACTGGCTCCTGGGGTCACACCCACCAGGTCTCTGGAGAAACCACAGTCATTCAGTCACAAATGTTTCTGTCACATCAAACTTAGTGCATTTACATTTCTGTATCCGTTCTCCTTCATAAAGCCATTTTTCAACATTCCCTAAGCAGTAATTTTTGACCGATAGTCTGTTCTGATCACAAAATTTCCCATCATGCTGATTGACATCTAGAAATGGGTCACAGACTCCATGAGTTTTGAGAAAACTACTGCTGAATCAGCTCCTCCCCAATGAAACACAGGGAGCACCACTCCTCTACTGTACCAGGTCACTGAAAGACAACTCAGTCACTGCTGTGCCCAGCACCAGAGCCCTGGGCTGATCTGCCCTGAGAGGTTGGTTTTGCAAATATGAACTGCAGAAGTGGGGCTAAGGCAGAGAACTGCAGAACATGGCAAAAGAAGCTGCCAGCATGGAGGGGGAATCTTCCTGAACAACCCAAGCAGGTCCATTGGGCACTGTCTAAGTTTCTTCCCGTTTGCAGATCTGACAGGTGATTGATAGATGGACCAGATCATCCAGTGACTCACACAAGAATGAAATAACTTTGTGCTGATGGCCTAATGTCATCCCCCACCCTGCCTTTCAACAGTGCACAAGTACTGTATTTGAGAAACAGGAGGGAAAAGGAACGGGGGAAGGAGACTGACATGAGCCTGTGCAAATACAGGAAGGTTTTGTCTTGAATCAAGAGTTCTCATTTTAGATGTTGCTTTGTCATATGCTGTTGTGTCAGCTCTTTCTGGTTCTACAATTCCGAACATCAGCCTTGGGGTGCAGTCCAGCATTAAGCTCTTTATGTGTGTGCTTTCCCACATTATTTACACAGAAAGCAGAAGCACTACCATATTTGTTAGATTTTATCTCTGTTGTCGTTTCTTTCTTTCTTTCCTTATACCCTCAACTTCCTGCTCAAGTCTCCAGACAAGAAACAAACACATCACATATAGCCAGGCATGCATGTAGGGTAGTAAAAAGGTCACCAACAAAAGCTACAAGGCACAGTGGTGACATTTGGTCCTCCCACACTCTCCTCTTGAGAGAACGCATAGGAAAAAAATAGTCGCTTCCAGTCGAGAGAGCAGAGAGCATTATTGAGAGGAGACAGGCACTGTGCTCATCAGCATGGGCTGATCCAGCACTCTCATTTCCCCACCCAAACCCCTCTACAGTGCACGAAACAAAAGGAATCAACTTCCACATGGAAAAGCGGGCTGCTTACAAGTGATACAGATGAAAGAGATGGAAAGCCCCAGCAGCCTGTAGTGGGCAAACTACAGATAATAACTCATCAGTTTCTAGGATGAATTCCTGTGCCCTGGGTACAATAGCTTGAGCCTGTTACTCTGTGGTCATAGAATCACAGAATCCCTTAGGTTGGAAAGGCTTCTAAGATCGCTGAGTCCAACCATTAACCTAACAGGTCAGGTGGATCTGCTCTTGCCTGCAGCACTCTTGGAGGACTTGTGCATGAAGCAGTCTGGATGACTTCCCAGTTCCAAACCCTGGGGGCTTAACACCAAAACGTACCATCAGCACCCAGAGATGTGTGTGCATCCACAACTAGATGCAGCAACAACAGTGATGAGAGCTGGTGCACCTCCTGCCCAAGTGGTAGCGTGTAGGGCAGCAGGTAAAGGCAATGATCTGCCTCATACCTCTCCTTCCTAGGGAAGAGTAATACTCATCATGATGACCTTACTTGCAGCAAAAATAAGAATACAGTGGCCACATTGAGAACACTCAGAGAGTGCATAGTCACATTTATGTGTAATGTAGGTGTCTGGACTTGAGAAAGTAGTTTCACAACACTTTCTATCCAGCAATTCTTAAATATACGGATGCCTAAGATCTAGTGTTTTTGTTTGCACTGAAAGGTCCTGGGTGCTTAAACACAAGTGCATTAGCATGTTCAGAAGTGTCTATTAGTGACTCAGAGGCAGATAGCAATTAAGGAATTACTGATTTTCACAACAAATTAGTTCAGGAGCACTGCCTCACAAAAATTCAGTAGCAGTAGGCCAATCTGCATGCCCACACACACACAGAAAGCATTTCTAGTTTTGAGGACTGGTGCACAGCTAATTTCTCTACAATTTTTCAGGATAATTAGAAGAAGAGTTCAGGACTGAAATATTAGATATTTGAAAAACTGCAAGTGTCTAAAATAAAACAGTGAAAATACAGTTATGTGTCTTTAAACTCAACTGTCAGTTTTGCATCTATATTACTGATTGCTTTAGTGAACTACTTAGACATAGGTCAGGTACAAATTAAATCACCATTTGAAGGAGATAGGAATTCAATGCAGTAGTCCAAAGTTATAAGATAAATGCAGCAAACCCTCATCTTTAGTTGCTTGTAGGAAGCAAAGTCTATCTCTTGCTACACAATTTGATACAGGGCAGTTGTCGTGTCCCAGCAGAGCCCTGCACTCTGTATACAAACCACACAGGAAACACAGAAAAGTTTATGAACTTTCAAACAGCTTCTTTATGCAGCAAGGCACAGACAGCAAAGCAAATGAAGAATTGAGAAAATGCTGAAGAGATAAAAAAAAATTAAAAATATGATTGAATATTTTGAAGAACATGAACATTGTAGTAACAGATTAGCTGGCAGAGGTCTGACAGCCAATTACCTCATCCATCAGGTAGATTTGATATTGCATCTGCAGCAAGTGGTGTCAGTTATTTAGCACAGCACAGTACTTTGTGTCACTGCTGTGGAAAGATAATTCCCCCTTGCAAGTGGGAAGATAATTTCCCTTGAGCCTGGTTTACAAAAGAAAGGAGGCCTATGCAATCACTTGGTTTACTTGTCTGTTCCTCCATCTGTCAGCCTTTTTCCTCCCAAATTCTTGTGAACTGATTAGCCAATTTCAACCAGAATCTAATGGACTGGGCTGCAGAAGTCTTGTTTTTGTTATTTCTGTGAATGGAAGCCTCTCTAGCCTGTTCTGAAGAGATTAACCCTCCCTGGTATCTGATACTTAGACTTGAACATATAATGAAGCATTTTGTCATCACAAGTAATCTTAAAGAATTTACAGGAGATGCAAGTGTAATTAGAGTAGAAATCAGTATGAAGTTATATAAAGTGATCAAGACAACACCACAGTGCTGAAGAAGAAAACCAGATAACATCAACCAGGTGAGCAAAAAGGGTTTGTGGCCGGGAAGGGAATGCTGATGCTCAGACCATCTCCAGGCAGCTCATCTGGTAAACAGGAGTGTCCCGTGTTCCCAGCAGCAGATAAGGCTTTGCAGAAGACACAAATGGCGTATTTTTCAAGTGCTTTAGATGGCCACCAATGCAGGTTCAGAGTTAAGGTACCATTGTCTGTCTGCCAGTCTTTTTGTCTGCCTATAGCTCTAGGTTAGGTGCAATGGGGGCTGCCACTAGGAAAATACAGAGTAAATTACAGGTTAAATAACTCCTACATGCTGCAGGTCATGCACTGGGCCCAGAGCACACCAAGCTCACCAAAAATTTTACATTTTTGCAGTGCCTGCAGAGGAGGTGAAAGAAAGAAGAACTGAATTGGATGCCCAGACACAGAGTTATAAAGGGTTTCTTTGCAGAGGCTGGTGTGTGGTTAGATGTCACACATTTCTTCACAGCTGCCACTTTGTGCTAGCTCGTTTCCTTGTACTAGCTCATTTATCACTTCATTTGCAGCGTTCAGCCTTCTCTAACTGTTATGACGGCATTTGCCCTGTGAAATTGGGAAGCAGATAGAAGCTCACTGCTATTCAAACAAAATCCAGGAAAGATATAATTTCTTTAATTATTATAACAACTTCTGCTCTTTTCAGATCAAATTCTCTCATTTTTAAGTTCTGCTGAGAAGTGACATCCAGAAATTACAGGTGTCCACAAGAGTGGGAGTGTTTAGTGGCACTGTGAATATTGGGTTGTTTTGGAAAGTTTCGGTCACACCTGCTGCACACCACCTTTTATCAGCAATTTCTACCATGAAGGATTCTTCCTCTCCTAAGGCATGCTTTGGGTGCTGGAACTATCTGCATTTGTTAGTAAAAAAAAGAAAAGGATAATCAAACTTTTGAGTGATTAGGCCTTGGGAATAACTGAAGGATGGTCTTCTATCCCTAGTTGACTCAAAAATATCATCCACAGAACTTGCAGGTAGCTGTGGGAGCTTGCTGCTTCTCTCTAGCAATACTCCTATGCAGTTGGATAAATTGTACTTAGTACAGGATCATTTTAATCAAGTTGCCTGCTGCAATACATGGTGTCAAGGCAGATGCTGGCCATTAGGTTCCCAAAGTATTTCTGTCCTCTGATCTTTCACACCCACTTTCTAATCACCTCCTGAAGATTTAGAGTAAAGGTTTTCAAAAAGTATACACACCTTGAAAATATTTGTTTCAATTTGATATCTTGGAGATTCACACAGATCAGAGGATTCTAGAAGCTGGCTATCAGTTTATGAGATACGGTGCTTTCAAAAACTGTGATTTGCCTTATAGAATGCAAAAATAAGCACTGTTCAAGAGGAACAGAGATCCATGAGCCCTTTACTGCAATCATAGAGGAAATACAAAATTTGGATTCCAGCAGGATCCTGTTTACATTACTGAATTCCTGCAGAATAGTCATTCAGCTTAAGGTCATCGACACAGGGAAAGCTGCTTAGGAAAGAAGCAAAATCCAGCTCACTCCACAGACCTAAGGGAATGCAAGACCCTTGCATTGCCTTTGTTATCTCCCTTCAGCCTTCCTCATTTCACTTTATTTTCTGTCCTTCCCTCCCATCCCTTTCAGGGAATACTGTTTCATCTTTTCTTTGCTGATGCACTGTTATTGTCTTTAAAATGCCTCTCGTGGCAATACTATAGGGCCAGAAAGTTTGCAAAAAGTGATTTCATGTTTGCATTCATGCTGGTAAAGAATCTACCACCTTCTGAAACACTGGGAGCATGAGGTTTTACTGTTTTTTAGTGCTGCCCGCTCAACTCTGCTTGTCCTATTTATTCACCCTGATTAGGCTGCCAAGGCTTGCTGAAGGAGGCTTGACATTTACTTGTCTTTGACACTCCTTATGTAGTTCGAGGTGTTACAAAATCAGCAGCAAGGACACCTTCCAGAGCCTCTGAGTCTGCACTCACCTTATTTACTTATTCATTCTTGGTGAGTCAATGTAATATCTGAAGAGAGAAAAAGTTTACACAAATCAGGCTACTGAAAAATAGCATTTTTAAGTTTTATACCTTTTAATTAACTATTCCATTGTTCCACTCTAAAAGTGACTCTTACACTTAGTGAAGCTACGTATCTTCAATACCCAGAGCAAATGGAGATTGCAGTGTTACTGCATAAACTGCTTAGGATAACTAGCTGGTTTTCCCAGCATGGTATTTTCTTAGTTAATGACACTAAAATCACAAGTAGAAAATGCATGCAGGAAAAAAGCCTCAAACCAAAACCATTAAATTCAAGAACTTCTCTTGTACTTGTACATAATAAAATATCCCGCCGTTCAGCTGTGAATACCTTGTATTGACATTTACAGGATGGTGAAAATAAAGAACAGTCAGTGGAGCCTGTCAAGGTAAAACCCATGTGCTTACTGAAAGGAATATGGGGAAAAACTTCCTTTACGAGCTAGTTCTTACTGAACTGTCTCCTACGGATCTTCCTGCACTTTGTGCACCATCAGCAATGCCAACCACAGGGGCCACAAGCAGTATCCTAAAGAGAGAACACTGTTACACCTCTTATGAAGAGATGATATTATTATAGCTCCCTCACAGGTCAATTTAAAGCTGAGGTTTCAAAGTTCACATGATTTCTGGGAAAATGGACTCAGAAAAATTTATATTATGTGCTTAGCATACCACCTGCCAGTGCAGGCTTTGGTCAGAGCACAGCATTTCTCAGGTCTTTCAGGACTGCTTAGGCCTGGCTTAGATATGTCCTTTCTCACAGTCAATCTGTTAAAGACAGATGCTTAGTAAACAATTATTAAAAATCTATGAAAAAGCTATAGTTAACATTCTGGTATTTCATAGCTTCTTTTGTTAAGATTTTGAGAATTGAGACTTATTCTGTGTTGACTTTTTGACTAAGGAAGTAGAATTACCCTCTTTGGAAAGTACAGTAAGGAACTAACTTCCCTCTGACAGAGAACATTTAATGCTTCCTTAGATGATTTCACACAGCCCCAAACACCCATAATTTACACACTTGTCTTAGAAATTCTTGTGACAACTAATCCAAGCCTATGAGCAAGGGAGAGAAGTAAAATAACACATTGTGTGTAGATAAACTATGTTTTTATGACTACTGCAAAGCTGATTCTGAAAAGTTGTCTTCTTCCCTCTGGTAAAGTCAGATTCAACACCTGTTCTTTACAAACAAATTAATTTAAAGCAAACAGAGTGGGGTGGTTTCAATTAATCTTTTACTCACACGTTAGATGGAGCATGTCGCTGCAATTATTTGAACAAGGACTGCGGGAGCTGTGTAAGTAAATTCCTGGGGTTCACTTGTGTGCGTTATCGCCGACAACTTCCCGAAGTTTAACTCGGGGAGGTCACGGCAAACTGAAGAACAGAGGGCAAACAGCATCCAGACGCTCACCTTCCCTCCCCGAGCCCCGAAAAGTTCTCGCTTGACTCTATAACCGGCGGAACGGCCGGAGCCGGCAGGGCGGGGGCGGTGGGAAGCGTCCCCGCGGTCCGGACGCTGCCCCGGCGGACCCGGCGGCCGCGGTCAGCCCAGGCATCCCCGGACAACCCAGAGATCCCCGGACAACCCAGAGATCCCCGGACAGCCCCGCGCTCCCCGGACAGTCTCCGCTCGGCGGCCGGCCGGTGACCCGGGGCGGGCGGGGGTCAGCCCGGCCTCCCGGGCGTCCTCCGGGGCGGGGGCAGCGCGGGGAGCCCGCAGAAGCCGCTGTCCCTCGGCGGCAGGAGCAGCTGCTGCCGCCCCTCAGCGCGATGCCCCTGCAGCAGGGTTCTGCCCGGACGCGGCAGCGCACGGTCCTCCTGGTGGGGATCGTGGTCCTGCTGGCCGCCCTCGTCCTCGCCGTCGTGCTGGCCTCTCTCCTGACCCACGGAAAGCACGAGGGCAGTCCCCAGATGCTGAAGTGGAAGGACAGGGGGACCACTAAGAACTTGCAAGAAGTCGTCCTGGGAAGATGCTACAACTACATCACGGCGCAGTACCCAGAGCTGGGGTGAGTAGTGGTCTGGGTCACGCCTCAGGTGTCAGGTGAACAGAGAACTGTCTCTCACCTCCACCCGGCCGTGGCCACTGGGTTTGCCGTGGCAGGAAGAAATTAGAGGTTTAAGATCCCTGTTTTGTAGAAAAATGTACGTCAGAAACTCGGTGCCCCAGTGGCGGCTTTTTAAGGGAGCTACCTGCAGAGCCAATGAAAGTAACACTAATCATAGGTCAAGACATAATCATAAATTGATTTTGCAGCTTCCCTAGCACCGGCTGAAATAAAAGCTGAATTCTAACAGGTTTGAGTACGTGGAGGTGAAGCAATTTGCTGTAAAGCTGATCTGCCAAAAATCCTGTAATGTGACACTGCAGTCCTGTAACCAAAACTACACAGGAGGGAGGTAAAGGAGTAGGGTCAACACAGGTTTATAGGACAGACAAAAATGTTAGAAAAACATTGAGAAGTATCTTGGGGTTATCCAAAACTGATGTTCTTGGGGTTATCCAAAACTGATACTTCCCCAAGAAGTATCTTGGGGTTATCCAAAACTTTGGGGTTATCCAAAACTGATAAGGCTTCTCAATGAGCTCAGAGAGCTTGCATGGAGACATAGAGGTGGGTCACCATACCAGCTCAGCAGTCCCAGGCAGCATCTTCCCCTGGAGGTGGTCCTTGCTCAGCTCCTCACAGCGGGTAGTGCAACACCCCAGGCAGCCCATTCCTCCTTTCCTGCAGAAGAGATTCCATAGGGCCTCGTCTACAACAGCATATTAGAGCTGAGAACAGATTTTCTGATCCTCTTCATTGCAGAGAAAGGCAAAGTATGAAATAAGGGGTGCCCCGGGCCCCCCAGTAGGTACTGGTGACAGCCAGACCCTCAAGACGGGATCCAGAGTAGCCAGGGTCTCTCAGCAGGGAACCATCCATCATTTCTGTGGCACCAGCTGCCCTGGTTTGTGTCTGCAGTGAGCCTCTGGCAGACTTTTCCAGCAGCCTGGGCTGAGTGCTGTGGGGCTGCCCCACACCTTGGCCAGGTGACAGAAACATCCTGTTCTTTGTCTTAAAAATGGCAAATGCCACCACTTGTCTTCATGACATGGAGCTGATGAGAGCAAAGCTGTACATTGTATGCTTGCATTTGGGTTTCTTTTGCCTTTGGGTATCCACGCTGTATGAAAAAGCTGATTTGCAGTGTTTGAAGGGTCACATGGAAAATCACGGCCCGAGCACACAGAGACCAGTTCATGCTTTACATTAAATAATTGAGTGGCTTTAGTCAGGGAAAGGAGGACTCTTTTACAAATAAAATTTTAAAAGCTCCTGAAACTTGCAAAATCATATGCATGTTTCTAAAGTATACATTAATTTATTAAAGAAGTATACATTCAATATTTAAATCTGAAATTGTTTTCAAACCTAATAGCCTTTATTATGTTGCCTCATTTCATTCAAATTGGGGTGCTGAAGTTGTGAAAAATACTTTTGTGTGAATATGCTTTCAGCCACTGCCATGTAGGTTTTCACTCACAGCACAGTCTGAGTCTGGACCACAAATATCCCTAGGAGTGATTTGTTTAGGCAATTAATTCAAGTACAGTTTTTAATATATCACAAATCCATGATCACAAGTTTTCTAAAAAGTTTGTTATTATAAGGTGTAATATTTTGTGCTAGTCATAATCCAGCAGTGTTTAACAGCTGCATGGCTGCGAGCTCACTTTCTTTCAGATTAAATTACTTCTGTTTAGTAGGACCCTTTATTTTATTTAAGAGACAAATTTTTCTGAGGCAGAGAGCACAGAAGAAGGAAAAATATGCTCGTTTATGTACATCTGAAATGTTCAGAGGTTTCCTGAATGGAGAATTAAATATAAGTGCTTTTCTGGGAATAAAACCTAAGATTGCTCATTTTGATTGTGCTGAGCTCTGTGCAGTTTGCGGTGTAACCAACCACTTCTGTCACTGGTACTTTCTGATAATGACATGGGAGCCTTTAGGACACATCAGAGAGTGGGATCTTTCATCCCTCTCTCTTTCATCATTAATGTAAGCCTTGGATCCTCTGTTGTATGGGTTCTGTGGTGCACCTAATCAAAGAGAAGGAGTAGGAACAGGGAACTGCTGAAATATGGGCAGGCTTATGAGCTGAGCAAGCTGTGCCCTGTGCTCTGCCAGGACTGTTGCTGCCACTACTTCCCACCATGGGAACCTCGCTACCTTGATTAGATCTCTTCTCATTTTCTCATACATTTTTACATATTCTGTTCTTGCCCTTTTAATCTTACACTGACATGTGCATTTATTTAAACAGATCTGCTTTTAGTAAACTCATGGACATTTCCTTCTATTTTTACTTTTTTTTAGTATCAAAGTCACTAAGTTCCATCTTTGATGATATTTTCTGAATATAAAATCTATTCACTGTGGTAGTTACTGGGTGTGACATTTACTACATTTTGGAGTGCCATATTTCAAATTGGAATAGCTGGCAGGTTTTGAAAAAGAGGGGGATTGTTGATATATGACTGTGGATCTTAGAGTGTTTCTGGCTATCACAGATGGACTTAGCAGAGTTCACAAGTCTACATTTAGCTCTGCTTTTTCAACTGTGTGCTGTAAATCATGTGAGAAGGCCTCTGACATGTTAGTGTACACCTTCACTATCACGATTCTTTAATCCTTGAGGATACTTCCTTACTTTCCCCGTCATCTTATGGAGCCCTTACACCATTCTCAGTCAGCTCACTCTGGTCATGCTCTTCTCTTTTCCAATACAATCTTTGGGCTGAACCCAAGCCCAGTGAGGCCACTGAAAGGCTGTTGCTGTCTGCAGTCGGGTTTTGTAAACACTTCATGCAATCAGATTTTATCCTGTTGATTTGCTTATTCTTCAAATTCATCAAAACTCTGCATTGAACTTGCTCACAAAAGGACATTTCTTTGGTACTGTATTGCAGCATCTGCCGGTAATAATTTTGTTT
This sequence comes from Dasyornis broadbenti, assembly GCA_013397935.1. Taxonomy (NCBI): domain Eukaryota; kingdom Metazoa; phylum Chordata; class Aves; order Passeriformes; family Dasyornithidae; genus Dasyornis; species Dasyornis broadbenti. The sequence continues at coordinate 644,534 of VZRN01001778.1, read as the reverse complement.
GACTTCCTGCATGCAATACAATCCTCAAATTTATTTCTGCTGCTGGCTGGCTAACTCTCGTCATTTGTACTCATGCAATTTCCTCAGTCGTCCTGCATAGTACTGTTGTCATGACAAAGTTCATGAGGAAGGGGAAGAGGAAGGGAATACCAAACAGTTCAATAAAGCATTTTCATTATTAGCCCTGGTTTTTAGGAAAAAATGTGGATGGTACAGCAGCAGGCTTTAGGGGGTTTGTTCCCTGCACACAGAGTCAGATACCTACATACTCACAGTAAAGAACAATGTTTTTATTTTGTCTTCCCTGGAAAATACTGGCTCCAAAGCAATAGTTTGTTACTGTTAGGTAGTCTTAGGGTTTTTTTCACATGCTTAGGGTTTTAACACAAGCTAGAAGTTCTGATTGCAGTAGTCTTGTAAAAATCCTGCGTAGACATCGTTATATATTATAGTTTTGGCTGAATAAAGCCAAAAGCAGTTTAGTCTGAAGAAACAATTTGACCTCAAATTACTTCGTCCTCTCCTTCCCAGTAATACGGACTCCCTCTTGTGGCTAACAAATAGCTTGCAAGTCTCGCCTCCAGTCTCATGCCGCGCCAAGTTTCCAAGAATTTATCCCTGGTACAGAGTGGGGAGCACAGCAGGCGCTCAGCGCTGCAGGCTCAGCAGCACAGGTCAGGGCATTCAGCAGATCCGTGCTGACACAGATCAGTTGTGGTGACACAATAATTCACCCACCTCTCGGAGAATGCTGCTTATGATGGTTTGGCACCTTCATTTATGTTGGGGGAGAAAAAGCAGCAACAGCCGCAGCCTAAGTTAACTGGTTTAGGTTTCCTCTTCACCACGTTTGAACTGGCAGGCTGAGGTCAGGTACCATCAGCACTTTGTGACCCGGGGAAGGAGTGGAGAAGACACATTATCTGAAAGGTCATAGTTACGAATGCCCAAAGCATAAACTATGGGGTTTTTGGACCTGGAAATAACTAATTTTACATTTGCAGCTTGAGAGAATTTTCATTCCCAGTTAATGACTGCTCCCACCTGACATCTACAGTCACTTCTCAGTTTCCACAGAATCACATAATCACAGAATGGGTCAGGTTGGAAGGGACCACAGAGGGTCAGCTGGTCCAACCTCCATGCTGAAGCAAGATCATCCTAGAACACATTGCACAGGGCTGTGTCCAGAGAAGCTTGCAAGGACCTACTATTTAAAAATGGTTGAAGCCAAACCAGCTTATTTTTTGTCTAACTTCTGACAGGAAGAAAACACCAAGGACACAGGCAGGGAGCAGTTTCAATAACACACGTAACTGCCAGGCCCAACAGTGCTACTGTGCCTGACTAAGCAGTGCAAAAACCTGATGATAAAGCTGAAAGTGTGAGACTTCAATGCATTTTTCATGCCATCTTGTGTGAACACGGAATATATTTCCCCTTTAAATATAATTAGATCAATCAATGTTGTTTTTATTCTTAGTGGCAAATTCTGTTATAAAAAAAATAACAGTCTGTAATTCCATTAAATTTAGTAAGAGTTGGTGCATGACCAGGAGAGCTTTGTCTTCTGACTGCACAATCATGAATGCATTTTGCCTTTCCGTTCCTTTGCAGCCTGTGGAGATAGAGATGTATTTTGTCAAAAAGAACATAAGGAGCATGGTTTTGTGTGATGTGAGATACAATTGCATTCACAGCATAATTTCTTCCAGAAAGAATTCTCTGGTTTGTTGTATGCTTACTTTTGCATTTTGCCTTCATGCTTTACTAGGCATTTTTAATCTAATTTCCTTGTGTTTGTTCACTGATTGTTAATGCTTTCACATCAAGCGTGGTACTAACTAACCATGATTTGATTCAGTGTCACAAAAATCCTGGCTTTACTTTTTATAGCCATGATATTATACTGAAACTTACTTGAGATTTGTTTTTTCATTGAGAAAATATGCCTTATATGAGAGAAAGCATTACTGAGCCAGTCTCCTGAGGAGTATGAGTTACTACCCATCTGTAATGCACTGGACCCTCTTAGAGTGCTCTGCAGATTTCTAAAGCTTCCTAATTTGATATCCATCAAACTGCAAAGGATTTAGTGTTTCTTTGTTTCTAAGAATACTCTTTCTAAAAAAAAAAAAAAATCCTTTATCATTGCTGTGCCATCTTTTTTGGTCCCAGAGCAAACAAAGGGCTTTATTTGCACTGTCCATGGAAAAGGACATGGGGGCCTGGTGACAAGCTGAACATAACCCATCAATGTGCCCTTGTGACAAAGTCCACTGGTGCCTCGGGCTGCATGGGGAGGAGTGAGTGGGAGGGAGGGGATCTTTCCTCTCCTCTCAGCCCTGGGGAGATGTGTTTGGAGTGCTGGGTCCAGTTCTGGTCTTAGCACTATGAGGGAGGCAGGGACATACCTGGAACACATCTAGTGAAGGACCAGGAAGATGATAGAAGTGTCTGAGATATAGAGAGGGGTTGAGAGGGCTGAGACTGTCCAGCCTGGAGAAGGGAAGGCTCAAGGTTGTAAATACCAGATGAGGGGAGTAAAGAAGAGAGGGTCAAGCTTTTCTCAGTGGTATTCATTTGCAGGACAAGAGGCAATGGGCAGTAATTAAAACACAGAAGATTCCATTTAAACGTAGGGGGTAAAAAATGAGGGTTTGTTACTATGAGGGTGATCAAAGAATGAAACAGGTTGACTGGAGACTTTGTGGAGGCTCCATCCTTGGAGATATTCAAAACCAGACTGGTCTTGGTCCTGAGCAGCCTTCTCTGAGCCAGAGGGTGAACTAGACGATCACTAGAGGTGCCTTCCTTGTCTTGCATTTCTCAGGAAATGCTTTTATACTTGTACGAGGTTGACTGGGAAACTAGGATAAACAGCAATGAAGAAATGTTTTGGCTCATCTCCAATGGAAATTGTGTTGATGTCTTGTTCCTGCATCTGCTTTGTCTGACAGTGTTAAGATGGGCACTGTATCATCATAATAACACACTGCTTATTAAAATGCCCAAGTCCTAACATTTGTGTATGCTGTTAAAGTTCCCCTCGCTACTTCATGTGCTTTTGTGCTGACTTTAATACCTTTTCTGTGTTAGTCTTTGTTACATGAAACATGCATAGCTCTGCTTTTCATTTCTTCTGTCCTTCAATGTTTATAACATTGTTTCTTTTACAATTGTTTTCCCCTAAATTGTATACAAGTGGCTTTGACACTTCTTGTAATTTCTTGGTAGTGAAAATATCATTATAAATATTAACAATTGTTTGAGTCTTACTTAAAAGTACGCTTCAATTGAAATATGCTATACTGAGCTTTACTGGGGAACTGGAATATAATGTTTAGTAGGCATAAATAGACAGTGATTAGTACTTGAGAATATAGAGGTAGGGCTACTGGCTCTATAGTTTGTCCTTCAAAAGAGTCGTCATGCTGTTTAAAGCTTGTTTTCATAACTGCTCTGGGCTTTAAGATAGGACTCTATTTGGATTTTATTGTCATGTCTTTCTAAAGGAAGTTCATTAGAAAGAATTTATTTTTTTTTAGGAAGAGACAAGTTCATATGGCAGTGGGTAGCAATAATTTATTTGTCCTTGAGATAATTATTCAGCAGCATATTTATTTCTGCTCTTCTGGAGTATAAATGCCACTGCTAGGCTGTGAAAGGCCAGCCAGTTCTGTGCAAAGCTCGTGCTCAGTTCTGTGTAGAAAATCTGCCCTCCCACGCTGTAACTCCACAGACAACCCAAGGTCTGAGACTTCAGTAAATTTAAGGAGGAGATATCAAAAGATACATTGTCTTTTCTCCACGGCCAACATCCACGTACTGCTAAGGTACTGGATGTTGAGACCTGAATTTATCTCTCACTTTGACAGCCATATGTCAACTCACCTGTCAGTTTTCTATATTGAGTTGTTTTCATATCAAAATTGTTATTCAATGATTCTATATTTCTCATGTAGTCAAACTTTTTCCATTTATTTTATACTGTTTCGATATTTAATGGTTCTTATTGCAAGATTCCTTAGGATTTCAAATAATTTAACTTGGGTTAGTCTACACTTATTACATCACTATCTCAAAATATCCTTGCAGTCAAAGTCTCCTTTAGTTTTAATCCCAGATACTGGAGAGAATATTATTCTGTCTGTAGTGATGTTCTATTTGTTAATCAGAAGTATTTGCTGATGAAATACTGTTCAGCTTAGTTTTCCCCTGTAACTCTTTGCAGCTATTTAGTCATACACAGTCAGTTAGCTGCCTGTTCTTCACCTTGATTTTATAGAACTGGCTCTGCAGAGCAATGTCTTGTGACTGTCCAAATTATAGCACCACTCTAAGATTGAAATTATTAAATGTTTTTATGAGCTTGTTGCTGAAAAGGGGAATACTATTGTCTCCCACTTTTCCTGATTCAGTTCTCCTATAACATCTGTAGAGATGTCAATGAAAAAAAACATATTCAGAGGTGATATCATTCAGCTGTCATTGCCAAGATATGGTTAAAATTCAAGAACTACTTAACACCTCAGAGCACCATGAGGAAATATAACTCTGCTTATCCATAGGGATAAGAAGAATAGATCTTTTCCCTAGGGTCAAATAAAAGCCAGTCTCAAGCATCCAAGGATAAAATCATATGCTAAAGATGCATTCTGTCTTCCCAGGAGATGAAAACAAAATAAGGAGTTAGCAAGGAGCTCACTCACAGTAGTGCTAAATCCCTGATCTGTTCCCTTGTCTATGTTCTGCTGACACAGACCACCCTTGAAGCAGGGACTTCTCCTGAATTACAGCATTTATGCCACATCCCAAAAGCTTTATTTCCATTAAAATCAAGCAAACAAAAAAACAAAACCAACCAATGCAGTGCAATGTAGGCATTAAGCCACTGAATATTTCTCTGCTGTAGCACACTTTAATTTAGGTCACTGCTAAAGAAGTTTTTTTACAAGTTTAATATTAACATGTAATATTAACATAAGACTTTAACATAAATATCTTTTCTGATCAAGGGTCAAGATTCCACCCTAAAGTTGTTCCCTCTATATCTGCTGATGACATGGCCCTCACTTGGAAGCTTAAACTGTAGAGCAACTATGACCCTCTGTCAGATTGCAGTCCAGGTGAGACTTCTGCCCTTCTGGAGGCTCTGTTTCACTTACAGAGCATCTCTGAAAACACCATCTGGTTCAGCAGCTTGTTTTTTCACCCTGGGAGGCTGAAATACAGGCAGCAAAACAATCTGCTGATGTAGATGAGCTCTTCACTAGTCACAGCTGCCACCTCTTGGCTCAACCTTTCCTGGAAAGGTGATAAGGCTTAGTGTTGTCCTGCAGCACCAATTCCCAACTCACGTAACATACTCTAGAAGCTATAAACCAAAGCCACAAATACACCTGCCCTTAAAACCTGCCAAAGGTGAAGGACTGGTGTGATGAGGAGCTACCATTTGCTCCAGGTCATTCCTTGTACAGGAGCATACAAAGCCCTGAGGTGCACCCAGCAGCAATCTCACTTAGTACTTCTTTTTCCAGACCTCCAGCTTCCCCCTCGTGGCCATACAGAATTTAATTGCTCTGCCTACAGACAACTTTTCCAGAAGTCATCTTTCTTTGAGACAGGGCTCTGGATGTCCGTCTCTATCCCCAGTCAGTTCCTCCAATGCTTTCTTTACTGGCTTTTGAACTATTTAATTAGAAGAAAGCAATCCATACCAAATCAAGCTGCCAAAAAAATCAAGCATGTCATTTTCATGTTGACAAAAAGTCTGTAACCAGAAGTGTTATGGTGGCAGACACTTTGCAGTAATTAAACTAAATGGGAAATGAGAGCCTTGTGCTTATTGAAGACACTGAAACTGACAGGTCCGATTTTTTCCCTTCATCTTTTTCCTTGCTAATTTTCCCCCTTTCCATTATCCTAATGCTAAAACCAGCAGACAGCAGTATCCCCAAATCCTCAGCAACGACAGTGTTTTGGCTGACCTCTCTTAACTCACATCTGTCTGATTTTTAGGACAAAGATACCTGATGGGAGGTTTTAGATGCTACAGTAACAAGAAGGAAGCTGATCCATGGTATGCACATCCCCATTTTCTAATTCCATGCTCTGGAGATGGGTCAGGCTGTCACCCAGCATGTAGAACCCACGCCTTTGGGGTTGAGCTCAGCTGCTGCTCCTGAGGAACTTCTCCCGCCTGATGGCAGTGTTTTCCTTGCTTTTAGCTCCCAGCCCAACTCCACTCCAGAGATGTCCAACCACAGCTGCCTGGGCTGTCCTTGGCAGCAGCTCCAAAAAAACTGCTCCAAAGCAGCAGTGAGACACAGCAAGGCTGGAAGTAGGGAAGGAAAAGCTGAAGAAATAAAACCCCAGAAATATTTAGGGCAGAAAAGGTAGCAAAAGGATTCTGAGTTACAGAGGGCTTCCTCTCAACACAGGCATGTATGTTACTGCTCCTTGCATAATTTCTGACAACAGAAAGACATAGCTACACCTAACAGATTAAATATGGATGTATAAGTTGCACAGCCAAAGCAGTTTACCAAAATGCAGCAGATAAATTGACACAGGCAAAGCCGAGTGTGTCAGATGCAGAAATGTTGCTATGCCATTGCATTCCTTTGATATGTATTTTCCTTCTGAGGTATCTGGGCTTTTACAGGTGGTACCTTAGATCCCCAGAAGAGTGAAAACTGGCTTTATGCCTTTAAGGAGCTATGTTATAACCACAAACATCTTCCTGACTTTTTGAAGAGTCAGATTTCTGAGTGCTTATGTTCATCACTGTTTTGGCTAGTGGTGGTAGTAAATGAGAAGGATTTTCTTACACAAATTGCAGAGATTTGATCACTGCACAGGTTAGGTACATGGGCTCAGGGAACTGTTTCCAGCTCTAACTTCAGAGCCTCACCACAGGGCCACAATTAAAATCTCAGGGCGGCCTGAAGACCAATGCTTTGGAAATAAAATTCTGGACCTTGGAAAAGCTGCTGTTGATTGCAGGGGAGAACAAGTCTCACCAGCGAAATGTCTTTGCCTAGAAGGGTGATTTGAAAATGTGGGCAGAGTTGATTGAGTTCTCCAGAATGAAGTCTGGAAGTAATACTTTACTTGTAAAATTGAAGTGCATCCCATACTTGACGCATCTCTCTCAAATTCTTGAGTAGCAAACTAGAGGCAACACAGCCCAAGGGAACACTGCCCTTCTTAAAAAGTTTTCAGCATTCAGTGTCAATCCAGTGCTGAACTGAAAGCAAGACATTGTTCGTGGTGTAACTGAAATCAGCAGGGATGAAACTTATCCTTGATATTATACCAATTAAATCAGTTTCAATTGGGGATGAATTTGCTCCATCATGTCCAGTTAAAGAAAAAAAAAATGTACAGTAACAGTGATTTACTAGATAGCTCAATGCCATCCCATTCTTTTCAGTGTAAGGATACTCTTTCAAGGTTAGCCAGACCAGTGTATAGATGTGCAAGAAATAATGATGCAGAAGCTGTCCATTTTCCTAATGTGCACATTAAAATTTGGCTGCTGAGATAGATCCTAATGGAAATAGTCTTGGCCTCAGCTTTCACTTGATAGATTAATGTGATATTCATATGCAAGGTAAATGGATAGAAATACTCAAATTTATTGGAAAATGCAACTTCTTCCCAAATGTGAGGGCAAATGGAGGATATGCTTTGCAGCATGTATAACATTTGGATTTAATAAGGAAAAGTTTATTTGTATCCCAGCCCTTATTGTATGCTATATTGAGTTCAAAAAGTTCTTAAGGCAAGTTCTTCAATCCTCATTTTCCAGAGAAAGGTTGCAATTTTCAAGTTTACAGAAGGTTTCACAGTGTTCTTTCTGTTAGTTATTATTTCACATTTACCAGCATTTCCCAAACTCTGTTCATAAAAATAGAACTTGAAAAAATTAAACATAAATTTAGAGTATATTTATGCTGCATATCGCTGAATTTGGATTCAATATTTCAGAGTCTACAGTAGAATAAAAGGCCTTAAATATTTCAGCATAAACAAAATTAGCCTCAAAGGAAGAAATCCATTATGCCTAAAGAGACGATATTATGATATTTGCAGATAGAATGCAGAATTAGTTCGCATATAATCCAAAATACACAAACTAAAACCAGAGAAAGAGAGCACCCAAGGCTCACAGCAGTGTGGCACACAAGAGTATTCCCCATGGACTCCTGAATTAGATATATTTAATTAACTGGTAGAGTAAGGATTTCTTTTGTGGCCTTTCTTTCTCTTGTAAATCCAGAAAGAAAACTAAGTCAACACATTCTGTGACTTGGAAGCTGGGAGCAGCCTTAAGAGAAGAGTTTGTTTCTCAAGCTTTTTTTTTGGCAAGGCACATGTTCTTGTTTCAACCTGAAGCTGTTCTTGCTGGAATTTTTAGCATACCACATGCCAGCAACCTTCTCATACTGTTTTCAGAAGGCCCAGAGCTACAGCTACAGGTCTGTGCCCTCACCTCTGCTCGGTGTGGGTTAAATGCTGCACACCAGACAATTATTTTCTTTCTGCGCTGGAAAAAGGGTCAGGTGAAATGTTATTAGCAGAGTCTACCTCAACAGCGAGACTGGAAATTATGGCATATCTTCCTGGAGCTGGGATTTGCAGGTCCTCAAGTCTTCTCAGTGCTTATCATATGTAAACCAAAATCACAGTTCTATGTGCCTGGTAACCTCTTCATGATGTGAGACAAAGTTTGTGCTTCATATCAGAGAAATAGCTTTCCAGTGGCAAATCAATGATTTATTGTTATTCATTTGTAAAAAAATATCTGTTGATAGGCGAGGACAGCAAAAAGAAAAGGTTGTTTAGCTTTTGTATGTATTTTTTTTACATTGATGAGCTATATTTTTATTTCTAAAACAGTGCTGAAATTGCCTACTTTTTATAAAAACCCATCATCATGACTTACCATTCTTCAGTGTGGTACAACTAACAGCACCACAGCGATTAGCTGTAGAGGAGCCTCCCCCATTTGCAGGCTAAGACCTACCAGCTTCTATGACATTAAACATACCATTTGGCTCAGCTCTGCCAGGACTGTGCATAAAGACTCCGCTCTCAGATATTGGTAACATCGACACGCACCATCCAGTGCTGAGTTTGGTGTTTTGAAAGAATAGAACACTGATGCTTTGGATTAGTGACTTAACAATCTGTCTTGCCATGATCGTGAATCTCTTGGATGGTTTTCTTTGTTCCTCTCATGGCCATGGCTTGCATCTAGCAGCAGAAATGCTTATATTGTGTCTATCTCCTACCTCTCTGCTTTGGAAATAAAAAAACCATGGGTTTTTATGTGGTTTCTTGGAAAACATTTTGTCTTCTGAGACTAATCTTAAAAACTTTGCCATATGGAAGAGTAGATCACCAGGTACCCAGCTGTCACCTGTGGCTGTTAACATAAAACAGATTTTGGGAGTAGCTTTAAAAAAAAAAGAAAAGAAGTCCTGCCTGGAGGACAAATCATTTGACAAATTAGAAAATGCGAGCCATATAAATATCTATGAGATGTGCCTGTGCTTACAGCCAAGCTCTACAAATTATCTTTATGATACCATTGACTGTGCAGAGCAAAGAAGACAGCTGCCTGTTCTCTAATGTCGCCCCTCAATCAGTAGGAGCCCTCTCTTTTGGATGATTCGGTGTGTGCATGTTGTAATCCTTTGTGGCAGGGGGAAGTATTTACAACTTCCTAACCCCTAAATAAAGTACCAAAGTTTGGAGCATGGTCTCTGTGGGTTATTTACGCTTTGCAGCCAGAGAAAAGTTCCTCCAGGAGAAAATGTAATATACCCAAGTTAAATCCTGCTAAATAAAATGTGAATTCTTACTGACACAAGACTTCAACAACAAAATAATGTCTGTGCTCCCTGCAGCACCAGCAGTTCGGCTTCTTATTTCTACAGTGATGTAACTGAAAGTGAGTTTAGGCTCTTGAATGAAAGATAATAAGTATCATTATTGCTACTCATCTTTATTTACCAAGACGCAAATTTGGTTCATATAAATGAGAGGTGTGGTCCCTAATGTAACGGGCTGGCCCTGTAACAGACTGGTATGACATGAAAGGAAATTTGGGATGCATCAGAGTTGCCTTGGGTGGCCATTTAGCTGGAGACCCTCCAGGCTGGTGTGGCCTGTCCCTGCTTCCAGGCTCAGTTTCAGCCAGGACTGTACAGTGGCACCTGATCTGGATCTTGGTTATATGTGTGCAAATCAACTGTGCCTCTAGCAAAGTAAATAGCTGCAAAGTAGTGCATAAATAAAAATAATCTCAGGTCCCAGACAGCTAAATCTCTGCTTTTGTTTTAGATAAAATGATAGCTATTTTTTTCTGTAGGGTCAGACTCTCTGCAGGGAGACACATGGGCATGTTTTTGGCTTGCTGTATCTGAGGGGACAGTATCCTTTGGCCATATTTTTAAAATGTACAACCTGTAGTTTGAGAAGCTATTTGCTTCTCATGATTTGGTATGAGTAATCAAGAAATTTGATCTTTTGGTTGTGTAAAATCAGTACTGATCATTTTAAGGGATAAAAACATACATGACATTCAGATGTTGCAATAAACAGTAATTTGAAATGCAGGAAAGAGAGAAAGATTATTTGGAACTGTTCATTCCTCAGTATATACTTAATTTGCTGTAGATACTCTGCCTTTGTAATGGATCATGTATTTGGTGCCTGAGCATAGTTGGAATTCTTTTAACATCTGATCCAGAGTATTTGACCATAATGGAGGGAGAACCTTTCACAGACACAAATACTCATCAATATTTATTAACCATGTTTTAATCTTTTGGCAGAGATAAGGATTGCCTAAAAATATGGGAATCATTAAAAAGTGCGTTCATTTACAAGAATCCCTGTAATATCACATCAGAAGATTATCAGCCTTTAATGGAGCTAGCAAGTCATCCTATACCCTGCAACAAGGTAACAGCACAACGCTCGGTGGGCTGTGGTGGGATGGCAGCTCTGGGCAGTGTTCTGAGCAATGGGACCTCATCCATAACAATCGTGGGGGTCTGTAAGTTGATGAGGATAGTGTTTGCTTTTGCATTTACTTTTACAGTCCTGCAATTATACCTTTGGACCCCAGTAACCCTGTCCATACTCTATCACTGGGAATCATCCCTATGTAAGTCTTGCCTCAAGCTGGCACCAGGATCATCTCAGTGAAGGGGCAGTGATGTCCCTGTCTCTGTAAGAAGCATACTATCATGGTCTTAGAGGGACACTGCTTCCAGAAAGCTGTTCCTCCATGTGCAGCTCAAAAACAAACAATAAATTTGGTATTTATCCTATGAGAACTAGTCAAAACTTTTCTTTCAAAATCCTTTAAAAGCTGAATATGTCCCTTTCCACAAAAAAATCCCACCCAAAATATTTTGCAAGTGAGAGTATACAAATAAGAACTGGCCCACAAGGGTGAACTTGTTACATTTCAATAAAATCTAAAACATCTTCATTATCATGAACTTTGTGATTCTCTCCAGAAAAATTTTCTGACCAGCTGTAGTATAGCTATCCCTTATCAGACATTGTACCTTACTTCACAGTCACTGTTTTGGAGCAAGACAGGTGACCTCGTTCATCGTTATACAAAATCCAATCAAAATTTCCTTACCTTGGAGGACACCTTGTTGGGTTATATGGCTGATAGAGTTTCATGGTGTGGAGACCCCTCTGCCCCAGGTAATCTACACCTAACCACAATCCTTTTCACATTATTTTCTAGTGATTTAGTTTAAAACCTTAACTGTCCAATATTTTGGAAGTCTGAAAATAATACCTATTTCTCAGGTTAAATGAAAAACATTGGCTTTGGATGTTATTTTAACACTAAGTTGTTGCTTGAACTAATGGTCACATCTAGCCCTATTTACCTGGTTTGCTTGCTTCCACTCTGTGACTCCTGTGGGACAAACTGCAAAACAGGAATGTCATGCAAAAAGGACCTGGCCATAGGCCAGTCAAAATGTTGGGGCAGTGTGCACGTACCTTGGTGGTGTCACTGCCCACATGACTCCTGGACTGGTGCTTAAGGCTAGAAACCTTTAAACAGGGCTGGAATTACTGAAAATGTCAGGCAAAGTTTAATTTTTCAATGCAATCAGACAGTACTTGTCAAGAGTCAACCTGTTTGTCACGTTTGGGACTGTGTGTTTTCCCTTCTCAGTTTTCTGAGAATTATTTGTGACATGGGGTCTGCAACTCCCTCCTTGAAAAGATTGTAAGCAAATGGGAAGACCTTTGAACACATGCAAATTCCTTTTCCTCTTAAAGCCCTCTCCTCATATAGCCTTCTTGCTTTGGTAGTGGACAAATGCTTTTGCTCACAGAGCCACATAAGCCTTGCAAAAATATTCACTCTAACCTTAGCTATTCTATAAATGTATTTTTTTCTCAGGAATCAACTATGAATCTTGTCCAAAAAGAAGTGAATGTGAGAGCAACCCCAGCTCTGTGTTCTGGAAAATGGCATCCAAGATGGTAGGATCTAGAATAAATCTTCCTGAATCCAAAAGTGTGGAAAGGCACTAAGTACCTGATGTTGTCAAAAAATATGATTTTGCAGATTGTACTTATAACACGGAATAGAAGCTGACAAAAGCTTTAACTCCAGGTGTTAAAAATCATGGTGTTGGAATCCAAGGTCCCATATTTACGTACAACATTTAATGTCCTTGTAGTTCAGGCATTCTTTTCTGGGGACAGAGGCTGAGTGACAGTGTCTAGAACTACCCTTGGCAGAGAGCTGGAGCTCTGCAAGTAATGCTCACTATTATAACAATCACCTTAATTAAATCACAGGACTTAAATTGCTGCAGTAAAATATATTTTAGCATACTAATGTGGAAAGCAGCTCCCAAATTGGCACAGAAGTTTTCCAAGAGGCCGAGAATCCCCTTGCATTTCCCAGCATAAACCTGAAGAGCACATCCTCCCACACTGGTGTCTGGCAAGGATCCTGTGATGTCCCCACCCGGAGGCACATGCCAACTCCCATCACAGGAATGAGATCCTGCTAGCCCCAGTTAAGCAATTAGCCTGCCTTTGTTGAATCAGCACTTTGCAGGAACAAACTGCCAGAGAAAAACCTGCTATCCTTTAATTTTACATATCTCTCAAGGCTTCTCCTTTGGTATGACTATTAGTAAATGACTGCTCAGGTGCAAAACAAGCATTCATGTATGCTCCAGCTCTCATGTACGCAAGAAATAGTCCACTCACCATAAATAATAAAAAAAAAGTTTTGTGGGTAAACTAGGAGTGAAAATGGTTTCTCTGTTCTCATTAATTCATCCCAGTTCCAGAGTCTGGGAGAGATAAAACCACCATACAGTCTCAGATTTGCTCAGCTGCAGACTTCCTAGCCATATAAATTCAAGTTCTACTAAAACTCGTTACATTAGGAAGTTACACATAATGAAATTTTCTGATATTTTGCAGCTCTCAAGATCTGAATTTGAACCACATTGTTTAAGAGGACATGAAATATTTGATAAGCACAGTCACCTGCATTACGCTTTTAAAAAATTCTCTCCCTTACCAGTGGATAATATATCTAGAGTAGGTACTTTGTAGCCCTTAGTAGTCTTTAAATATTTGGACATGAATTTTAAAGAATAAAAAAGCAGTGATTACATGATCCAGTATATTAAAAGCCAAATCAAACGAAACTCAGCAAACAAACCCCAGGCTATAAAAGAATAGAGAGGATGAGTCATAAGGAAACAAATATGTGATGGTCTGTGTGTCCTTAAACCAGTGGTACCCCTGTCCTGGCTTGCCTTAGTTCCTGAGCTAAAGCAGTCTGATGATCATTGTGAGTTACTACAGACAGCTGTAGCTGCTGGGGCTCTGGAAAGCCCTACAAAAACTGAAACCAGACAAGCTGCTGTGTCAGTCCCATGCAACCTCAGACTGCCAAGCTGTCTAATGAGGTTTTAATCACAGTTTTGCCATAGCCTTTGGAGGCTTTTTTTTTGCACTGACATGTTCTGCAAAAATATTGTCCAGATCCTCTGCTTGTATTAGACAGTTTTGAGGACATCAATGAGTTCTACCAACCCTAAGTCTGATGTGATACTGCATGTGGTGTCAGAGTGTAATGTCCATTGGTTTTGTTCAGTTTGCAGAAGCAGCTTGTGGTGTGGTTCAAGTGATGCTCAATGGATCAGTAGAAGCTGGAGCTTTCAGAAGCAGCAGGTATTCACTCAACACACAACCATCCCTATTTCTGTGAGGCTGCATGTGGTGAGTGTGTCTGCCTGTGAGTCCCAGAGCAGAAGGTGTTGTGGTAAACTCACCACTGGCTGTTGTAAAGCTGATTCTTTTTGCTCCTCTATGCAGAGACTGTAACTGAAATCCTTCAGAGAGCATATGAGTGGGGTAGCCAGCGTGCTCTTACTGCACAAAGTAACTTGATTATTACAGTTTCTTTGACTTTACCTCACTAGATTGTGCATCCTTCCGTCACTTGGCTGGAAGTGCAGTATGAATAATATCAAAAGATGAAGAATATGCTCTCTGGGGAAACAGCCATGGTCGTTTCCCTGGCTCCAAACCAAATCAATAGCCAGGAAACTGAACAGAAGCTTCAGGTTGTTTCTGTCTGCAGTTTCAAAAGTTCTCCTGAAAGTGAAATAAGAATACGGATGAAAACATTTTATAATTAAATTGTAAATTGGCAATTTACAACTGGCAATTGGCAATTAAACAGTCTATGAAAATATATTGACAAGATAGGGTTCTTTCACAGAGCGTAATAGCAGTACTAACAGGCACTAGTATTTGGTGAGCGTACTTTCTACATCTTTCTGAGATAACTAAGAGTGTTTTGCTGTTTCATGTTCCATTCTTACAGCATCTTTGGAAGTATTGAGATCTTTAACCTGAATCCAGATAAAGTCTCTGAAGTGCACATTTGGCTTATGCAAGACATTGGTGGACCTCAAAGGTAAGTCACACTGGTGCACAGTGATGAGCAGTGTGTGGAAGGCACAGGGCACAGCTCAGGTCTGACAGTCTTGCTGTCTTAAACTCCTGGAATCTGCTCTACATTCACCTTCTAGAGGCTTCCTTTGCAGGAAAGAATAATGTTTGTATTGTTGCTTCCTCTAGTATTTTTTGTAGGTGCTGCTGAACAGTTATAGCTCAGATATGATGACATTTTCCTTGCTTTCAAGAGGTTCCCTGATTTTTAAGTTTTTTTTCAACCCCACTGAGCTCTACAGACCTTTGCTATGGGTGCAGCACTGCAGTCAAAGACCAGGCTATGTTTGCAAGGATAAACAGATGGGAAATATGTTTGCTCACAGGAATAGTATAATTATGCTGAACACAGCCATTTTTGAATGCCAGCACAGGTTGGGAAGTCTCCATCTGTGGACATACTCAAAACCTAACTGGGACCTGGGCAGCCTTCTCCAGCTCATATTGGTTTGACTAGGTGATCTCAAGTAGTCTCTTCTTCCCTAAATGATTCTGTGATTTTTAATAACAAATCTGTTATTTAAATGCTTACCAAGGAATTACTCATACCAGAACAGCGACCTCAAATCACATCTGAGCCTTTCTGAGTGATCTTTTTCATCCCTATCAGATACATTTGCAGATCTGCCACATTTCAAGCACAGAGTATGAGGCTCAGTGTTTTTGACCCCTCCTTTCCAAGCCAGTTCTGTGGCTCACATGGTCATAATGCACTGCCACAGTTTTTCCCATTCTTAAGGATCTCCATGACAGAAAGAGCAGCTTTGGTGCCATGGATCAGGAAGCAGGCTATGATGGATGCAGTGCAATTCAGGAACGAGTGTGGACTTAGCTCAGACAGTCTTACTCTCTGACACAGTTCCAGCTCCAGTGTTGCAGCCCCTCCCTTAGCCCAGACACCCAGAACTGTCCCATTTCCACACGAGCTGACATATCTGCCATGGTTCACAGGTGTGCATCTATGCTGTGGTCAGCATACCAGACTTACTCTTGTGGTCCTTTGCATAAAGGTTTGCTGAAGAAAAGGACATTGAGTAATCTGTACATCAGTCTCCCCAGACATGGCACTGGATCCTTTATTCCATGATTTCCCAGCAGCAGAAAAGCCATCATATTCCCCCTTAACAGCTTCAACAAGACAATGCCCTGCCAGCCCTCTTGCTGGACACATCCTCCTCCTGTGACAAGTTCATGGCAATTTCCTTTTTATTTTCTACTTACTTCCAAGGAGAAAGAGGGCGGGTAGTCCCAATAGTATGTATTTCTTTTATCTTCTGATTTGTATTCCATCTTGCATCACTGATAACTTGTCAAGTCTAGTGAACAAAGAGCTGGCTTTGCTTTCCACTAATGTCATATGTTAGGAACTGGATTTGCCCCCAGTAGTGCAAGTGTGCCCTATACTCTGGATGAGGAGATAATTTTTACCCTGAGGTAACAAATCTTTTGCAGTGTCTCCGTCTGTGCCTATGACATTTGTCAAACCTCTCACTAGAACTTTGGGGCCCTTGGGCGATTTAAGTAAATTAAACACGGGGATAAAGATCTTGAAGGTATGAGAGTGCTACATGCTTTGTGAAACCTTTATCTGGATGGAAAGAAACACACAAGTTAGGGGTCCTACCAATGCAAATTGGTTGAAACAGCCTCTTGTCAAAATAGAGCAGCAGCAGCAGCTGTAGATTGAGTCAAAGGCAGAGGAGGTGCTCATAGCCAACTTCCTCCCATGTTTTCTGTGTTTCCTCCTGTCTTGCTTCCTACCTGGGAATTAGCTCTTGGCTTTCAAAATTTCCCTTTTCTCATCACACAGAGGACTTGATCCTTTTGTCCTTTAACAGATTTCAATGAGCCTCATTTTGTGCTGCTGTGGATGGAAGCCACCAGCAGCAATGGAGCAGTTCTAGAGCACCCTGAACTGTGAATGGGACTGAGTCATTTCCTACAGATGTCCTGCTCCACAAAGCTCTCATGCAAGAGGCACAGCTGAACATTACATAGTTTCTACCAGCAAATGCCCAATGGTAGCCAAAGCTCCACAAACCCAATGGACTTTACAGCACATTAGCAAACAAGCTTTTAAAGATCTTACCTACAATAAAGCAGTGACATAGCAGTGTGGAATTTAGGTGAGCATTTTGTACATACAAGGAACACAAGTAATTGAAGTCTTCTCTCTCCAGTGAATCCTGCTCAGGTCATTCCATTAAGAGGTTAATAAGCATCTTAGAAGAGCGAAACTTTAAGATCACCTGTGAAGACAATTACAGGTAATTATCCACTCTTATTGGTGGTAACTTTGCTAACATAAAACTAATATGGCAGGCTTACAGAAAGCTAGAGCAGACTTCCTCCTTACTGCCATGACATCCCTCCAGTGTGGCTGGGTCCTTCTCAGGGGCTTCCAACCAGTCTGCAGCCCTGGTGTTGGCTCGGTGTGGGGCTTACTCTCTGCCCTACACTTCCCATTGAGCATGTTCTGGGCTTTCACCTAAAATAATCTGAATTAAACAGGCAGCTTTCCGCCCTGCTGCATACAGATAACACAGGGTGCCAAGGGTGGGCCTTACTTCCTTCACCATAGTTTGAGCTTGCTTTCTGTCCTGCTGCTTTGTCAGACAGTGAGGCATGAGACACAATAGGCATTACTAATTACTGTAATTTACCATTGTCAGGAGCAAAAAACAGGAGTCTGGGAAACAGTAGCCCAAGTCCTGACTTGCCTGAAATCTCCATCTTCCTGCTGGGGAAATACAAAACCAGAGACCCTTTATCCCTCTGTGTGTGTTCAGAGACCTTCACACAGAGCAAAATTGTTCTTTAGAGACATTAGAAAAGCAGCAAACATTCAATATTGCTCATATCTTATCTGTCAGGAACAGCTTTTCAGTGTCAAGGACTCATACTAGGATAAGAACATTTCCGAAGTAAACATACATTTCTATGAACTTCTGAGCTTGTGACAATAGTTTAAGTAAGGAAAAATTGGTCTGCAAAGGAGACAAATGATAGGTCTTCAATTCTGAAGGCAAAGCAATATATTCCTGTCTGGGAATTGCCGAACCTGATTAATAAGTGCTCTGCACTTCGTGAAAAAATTATCACTGGTGAGGTGCATAAATCTGCCAAATCATGTGTTTACTTTCTCTTTGGGTAAATGCAACCTTTAACCAATACTCCCAGGACCTGTAAGTAGGTACAGATTATTTCAGCCCGTGATGAAATAAACTATGGAGTGAGGCAGGAAGGGGAAATCTATGGTAGCTTAGAGCCTTTGCGGCTGAGCACAGGCAGGAACCTGACACACTCTGCTGTGTCTCACAGCTCCCTTCTGAAGGCACAGCAACAAGTAGGGCTTTTTGTCAAAGCTCAACTAACACATACATAAACATCTATGTTGAGCAACATGGACTATTAATTTTACTATTTTATATGCAGAACAATAATAAAATAAGAAATTTACAGGTAAAGCCAAACTTCAGGATAGACTGTGTAAGCTGGCTTCACTCCCCTGCAGTCATTGCAAACAGAGCCATGTGGGTCTGTATCAGCTGAGCATCTGGTTTTTCATGCCGTGTAGCAACTGATGCTGACCATTTTCTTTTGCTTTTGTCTATGCCAACAGTGTCTTCCAGAAGTAGCTCTAAAACTGGTTTCACTGGATGCATTAGAAAAGATCTCATTATATCTGACATTCATAGCAACAGCTTTCTGTTGTAGCAGTAGGGGTTGTCAATGAGTAAGCCAGATGGTGAACTTCCAGCATGGCAGCAATTCCACAGTCTGTGCAAGGAATCTTCCTTCTTTTTTGTAATTATTTTTTATGTTGCAGCATAGCTGACATGCTTTGAGGTCAGAGCCTACTTTGTTTTGTACTGACTTGCCCTTGTCCCTAAAAACACTGAATTTACCTTTCTGCAGCAAGATCAGAAAGAATTACCCTAAGAAAAGACATCTGCTTGATAAGCACAGGTGTAACATGCACTTTGACGTTCACATTGCATTCAGGAATGGTAAAGTTATTCTGTTGTATTTGCAAAGTGATTATTAAATATTTGTTTGGTTTTGTGTCTTATTTCAGACCTGTTCAGCTCCTCCAGTGTGTGCATAACCCTGACCACACAGACTGCAGGCTTTGCACCAACAGCACAGCAATTCCGTGAAACAGAGTCCTGCACACTACTGAAGAATTTCATTACTCATGTGTAAGGCTGGAAAAGATGTGGCTACATAGCTAAGAGTGATAACAGTAGAATGGTGTGCACTGAGTCCATAACCAGAAATCCTTGCTGTGATACTAACAGCCAAATAGCAGGAGATGATACCTGAGGTGTGATACTGTACACACACGCACACAAATACACTGTGATCAGCAACTGAAGGCAGGGGCTCTGCCCTGGTTTGCTCCCTCCTATGCAGCCCTCCACAAGAACAGAGCAGGGATGCCCTGGGACATGCACAGAGAAGAAAGAGACTTTCCAGGAGAGGCAGAACTTGCCCGGATCAGCACTTGTCTTTCTTCCTGCTGAAAGGCTTTGTAGGAAATGACCAGGGCATGCTACACTTTCCCTGCATCCCAGTGAAACATTCCTCAGAGGGAAACATTGCCCAGTAGCACATAGTATAAATCATGGCTTTACCAGGTACTGTGGCACTTCTGAGCAGGTAAAGCAAGCAATGGAAGAGGCAGAGTGGTCCTTGCCTTTTAATGGGTGCCACAGTAAGCAGCTGATGGGAAGACAACTGAGATGAGCCAAGAAAAGATCAGAAACCACTCAGAGGGTTGCCTGCACCTATAAGAACTGCTGAGTGTGCAGCTGGAAGACAAAATAGTGAGACTGACTCAGACAGCTCCATTAAAATCCTGCTGGATGCATCATTGCTGGTCAGATTACATTTTGTTCTTAATATAGCAGTAAACACCAGCTTTCCAACTTTCATAAAAGGTCCCTCAGGCCACAACTTGGCCATCCACTGGAATAGAAACAAACATCAAATGGTTGCCACAATAAGGAGTCTCTCTTGACCTCAGTTTCTGCAGTGAAAGGTGATGCCTTGAGGTATATAATGCACAAGCAAGGACACGCCACAGTGCACTGAAACAGCAGGTTTCACTGATTTCCTTTGATTTCTATTGTACCAGTCTCAAGTGCAGTGTTTATAGCAAAACAGATATATAGCTTGTGGCCATGGCTGTAGTGCCTCTGTGCAGTGCCGTTGGCACTAAGAACAGAGCAGGCTTTGCTACAGATACACTCCTAGGTGCTGAGGTGGCTCTGTAACCAGCAGCTGCCAAGCCTTTGGGCACACCGGGGTTTCCAGCATCCCACAGGGACAAGGTTATAATGCCACATGTTTTAGTGACTACCCAGAGTGCAAAGCAAGCTGGTGTAATTTTGAGCATCTCTAGATAAACCTCATCTCTGTTAGAGCAATAGAAGGCCTGCACTGAGCCTGGCTGGACCAACCCAAGACCTCACCCATAATGTTTACATTAAGTGAAATGTATTTTTATTTGCAAGCTGTTCTGTAACTACTTAGATGCATCAACATAGACGTATACCAATACTTTCAAACAAGTTATTTCTGACTATCAGTCAAAAGTTTGTCTTCATGCTCACTTTTGTACTTCTTTTGTTGCAATATAAAATTTTGGCTGTAAAATCAAGATCTATAATAAAATTGCTGATGGCAAATGTTGTTAGTTTAGTTTCATGTTGTATATAACCTCAAAAATTTAAGAAAGAAAGATTCTCCTAACGCCATAGTAGGCCACTTCCTAAAACCAGCTCAGAAATCTGTTAAAGGTATGCATATGCTATATGCAACCATCCAGGAAAGCAGAGAAACACAGCACATCCTCCCCAGGCTGTGCTCTCCATCTGATACAGAGAAGTCATTATCTTTGTAGGTGGCTGGAAGTGAAGCATCCAGAGTCTTTATCTTGAACACAGATATATATACATGTATTGTTCTTGGCCATAATAGTTAAGAAAGATGATTGTTCTTACCAGTGGTTATGTAGTAAGACGCTAAGAAGCAAACTGTGCTTTTGGAAGCTGAGATGCACAATTAATATGGGCAGCTGTGCTGGAGTAAGTGATGGCTTTGTAATGCAGGTGGCTGGCAAGTCTGGGCTGCTTGGATCACATACATGGCAGAACATGAGCAAGCTCATTTCCAACAAACATTTTTATTATGCATGATCGCACATCTGAAATGCCGTGCAGGCATGCCCTACAAGACAAGTATACTTGCAAATCCTATTGCTCTGCTGAAGATTTATCAACCCAAAACCTCTCCCAAACCAATATAAAGTGTCCCAAAGTCACAGAAAATAAATAAAAGGGAAAATAATTATGCATTTTCCCCTCTATGTGGAATAAATGTTTCTTAATACAGTTTGGAAAAGGTTGGGTTTTGAAAATATGCTTTTAGTCTGTCAAAGCTAACTCATAATTTGTTCAAGGTAAATAGGCTGGCTTGTGCCCCAGGGTCACATTAAACTCTGCTAAAGAGTGCTGCCCAGAAACACGAGAGGAATCTGAGTTACTGTGTGATAAGGTGAGATCAATGTTATCACTCCCAGAATCCCACAGAGCTGGAAAAGCTGCTTCTATGACCCTATCACAGCAGCATTGCTGCTCCCCCAGTCTTTGCTGCCCTTAACCTGACCAGAGCCTTCAATCAATAAACTTAATGGGAAACAAATGAAATAGAGAAAGATTTGCTCTCCCTGACAGCCAGCACTTGGCCGTATGTTTGATTTCATATAATTATGGAATGGTTTGTGTTGGGAGGGGCCTTGAAGATCATGTAGTTCCAACCCCTTCTAAGAAGTGGTCTAGAAACAAATAATAGAAATAAAACTGTAATACAGATAACTCATTCCTTATGCTAAAAATGCTACTAAAACAGGAAGTAGGAAAACAGGTAGAGTTTCCAAAAATTTTTATCAGATGTTCCTAACTTTCATGAGCAATATCAGACATTGCTGATACACGCTATGTGGGACTGGTTCATGTGGAGATGTAAAACAGTAATACGTGGCTTGATAAGCTTAAGCAGGTCCTGGGATGTTTAAATCTTTTTTTCATTAACCAACTACGTTTTTGTTTGAGCTGAGGCTGAATTGAATGTACTGCGTAGACAGAGGTTAATTTCTATGGCTGCTAGAGACTTGCTATGGAACACTGGGCAAACGATTTAATCTTCAAATTTGAGATCTCCTGCCTGAATGGGTGACATGATAAGCTGATATTTTACAATTTTAAGATCGTAAGAGTTATCGTAATGTCTAAACTGATCTTATGAATATCACAGCTTTTTAGTTTCATCCTATGTCATGCCTCTACTGTGTCCTCAAATTGTGCTTTAGGCTAATGCAACCTTTGCAGAGTGGCCCTGGTCTCGTGCTCTCTGATAACCTGAGGCAGTGAAGCGCTCACTTTTCATCATGGGCTGTTCCAGTAATTGCCTACCACCACTACTGGAAATTAATTTATAGTTTGCCTACATTGGCCTGGTTGGGTAGAGCTCTGAGCAACCTGGCCTTGTGAAAGGTGTCCCTGCCCATGGCATGGGAGTTGGAACTAAAGGATCATTTAGGTCCCTTCCAATTCAGGCCATTCTATGAATCATTCTGTGATTATACCCAGGTGTTAACAACTTCCTCTGTATCCTTCCTTTCTCCTGTGGGGAAAGGCGGCTTTTCCTCCTAATAGGAATTCTTAATCCAGACACTTTTCACTTTTCTATTCCTGGTGAATTAAAGAGATCAACCTTTGCAAACATTTCAGGATGATACATTTGCTAGAATCTGTGTCTTTTTTACTTCACACTCTCCCATTCTTTGTTATTTTTTAGTGCGAAGATTCGTCTTCTATTCCCTGTAGCATGTTGACTGACACAGATAAACTGAAATTCAGTCCCTACTTTTATTGTATTTATCACTAGTGAGTTATAATAAAATGATTACAGAAAATATTCACAAGTTTGCTGGGGCAAAGTTGAGAGACCGGTTCTCTACTATGCAAAACCAACCCAGTTGTTATAAATAACCAGCAGAAGTGGATGGACTTCGTAGTTCAAAATACTCAGCTGCAGGGATGTTTCAAGGAACCTCTCTTTCAAGTTTGTCTTTCATTTGATCTATTCCACGCTTTATTTTTCATAACATAGCACCACGGCATCAATAAACACATTACAGCAAGCAAGATTTTTTTTCAAACTTACACCAGAACACATTCTTATCATTCGACCATGGTTAATTGATTACAAAATAACCTTTCCCTTTAATTATTAGCCCAAACATTCTAGTTTAACAGAACTACAGCAAGCTGATTTTTTTTTCTAATCCAGACCTTTTGTCACTCCGACCTTCTTAAGAAAAGGAATTTTCCACAGTAATATACCTTCAAGTACAAATTATATGTATCAAACTTTACTTATTAGCTTTCCTTAAAGTCTAAAAGCTGTCAATAGCATCAACATTTCTCTATCTCAATTTACCAGGAGAAAAACAAAAATCCTGGGAATTTAAAGACCTCTTTGCTGATGTCTGAGCTATTTCCTGACCTGAATACTAAGTTGTAGCACAGAAAATCACGGAAACATAGCTGCAGACCTGATGATGTTCTACAGTCACCTTTGATTTCCCAGCTCAAGTGCCACACACATTCCATTTGGCCATAATTCTACAAATTTTTCCTGTTTATGCCATTTTTTTCTCAGTCCTCCAGTAGAACAGAGTTGTCCATAAGTAAGCTAAATGGAAGGCACAGCACATGCACTGTGGGATATAACTGAACACTGAAGCCAAAAACAAATGATCTACATTTTAAAGAAAAGGAGAAAAAACACTTAATATTTGATGTCCTTTTAGTTTGGACTATTTGTGTTCACAGTCTCACAATATTATCTCAAAGTAGCAGAGATAATTTATTGGGAGATGACTGATTTTGATCTCGGCATGTAAGGCATGACAAATTGTGGCAGTGCAAAAGTAATTGCTTTTTAATTGCAATGTCAAAAACTATACAGTCCCTCAGTAGAAACATACCAGTCTGCCTTTCTAAAATTGCCTTTCACTCTTTTCACTGACATAATCTTCAATTAGCACAGGAAAGGTTACTGTGCTCATGACTTGACATGATAAAGCTTGATGCAGTAAATTAAAAATGAATAGGAAATTATTCATCTATCACTCGCTGTTTTCAGCAGCGGGTGAGTTGTACTGAATATTAATGCCTGGGCTGTCCCCTGAGCTGACAGGCACCTGCGGTCAAAGAACTCACGGCAGAGTCTGTTGCAAAACATCCCTATCCAGAGATAAGAATGTTGTTATTACCTGAATTCAGTTAAAATTCCAGTTAGTATTGATAGGGATATTCCAGTTAATCATTACTGAGACAGAACCCAGTCTTTTTTGCTGCTTTGTTCCCAGTTCCGAGTCCAACCAGCAACCAGCCCAGCCCCACGCACGTGGGGCGAGCGGCACCTTTAATGTCCTGACTGCCCTACAGTGGCCCAGTCCATGGCGTGCCAGAATTCCTGATGAAAACCATTGCAAAGAGCAATGCTGACAGGGGCAGACTACCCAGAGAAGGAGAGCATCAGCCATTCCCTGGGCCTGCTCAGGCAGCTTAGACCTGAGGAAGAGGAAATAAGAATCACTGCAGGGAAAAAAGCCCCCAGTGGCTGGATAGGAGCCCTGTCACTAGAGACACAGCATTTCCCAGAAATAAAAGCTGTAGGAGGAGTGAAGAAATATGATGTATCCTTGGCAGTGGTGCATGTTTCTTCCCTGTATGATTGCCAGGATTTTTGATTGCTTTAGAAAAGTCAGTGCTTGGTAAAAATTATATAATCTCTGAGAGGTTTTCACCATGCACCCTGCAGACGGAAGTACAGCCAGAGGAGAAGGGGATTAGCCAATTTCTCTGACCACTTTCCCACTTAGCAGTCAGCAAAGCCCTCCAAACACCCACATTTTTTTGATGGTCAGCAAACACAGTGAATTTAACCCAAAATTTATTGCTTGAATGAAATAATACATATTTATTCATAATTTACACATATTAATAATTATGATGATGGACTGTCATAATAAAGAACTTTAGATTTTGTAATTATGTATTTCCTTGTCGTGGATATAGTATCTTAATACAGGTCTCAACAAAACCACAGCTCTTTTTACCAACTGAAACAGAACAAACGGTTCCCTATAGAAACATTGTTTCATGGGATGTTCCTGCCTGCAAAATTCACAAGATAGCCTCAGGTAAAGGCTCTTTCCCTGGCTATAGTACTAAGCAAACAAAAGCTGATTAATGTTGGATTTTGACCTGTCAGCTTCAGTTTTAATATTTTAAATTTTCTGCAATCAGCAGGTTCTGTGGAAAGTATGCTACTTGCAAGCCATAGGGTTATTTTGGGTAAGTCTTTCAATGAAATAACACAGCAGTAACAGACACTCAATCTGTGACCTGTAGGACCTTGGACAATGGCACACATCAAAGGCGCGTGTCTAAACTGCAAGAAGCACAGGTAAGATTAGCATTGGTGTCACACACACTCCTAGAGCTGCTGCAAGTTTGTCTCTGCTCTCTCTATTTCCTCTAAGAAAAATATCATCCTTTACTGTGGTTGCAGATGGCATGTGAAATGACATAAGTCCGTCCAAAACGTATCAATATACTATTGATGTGCTCTTTTTCCTCTGTTATGTTTAAACTACTAGGTGTCCAAAGTCCTGGGTGAATGCTGCAGTCCTCAGAGAAATCCAGGACTACATTTCTTGACAGAAACATAGAAAAAGTTCAGGCAGGGCCATGCACATTGGTCTAACAGTTTATTTCCCCAAAGAAAAATCATGCTGCAATGCATTTCTCTTTCCCCCTATCTCCATAGCTTTTAGTGTAACAGGTTTCTGCTCTGTTACTAGCAAACAAGGTATTCAACATCCTCAGATAGCCCATATGTCCTACTTGCTGCCAGACAGATGCACATCCAATATGTAATAAAACAACTGGGTACAAAAGGAGCATTGATAATTGTTTTTCTACAATGATTTTCAAAGGAGATTTCTTTTTATAACTCCAGTCTGGAGCCCCTGAGGCTCCTGAATGGTCTGCACTGTAATGCACTGCCCAGATTGTGCCTGCTATTTGTTGTTTTCCGTGCACCAGCAGTATGTCTGTTTGGTGATTCAGTACCATATGACCAAGTGGAACACAGCAGAAAGAGCACTAAACATCCTCCATCAGAGCTCTGAAGCATAATTCAGCTCCCTCTAACGCATTAGCTGATGGATCAAACCCAGAGACACCTAGATTCCAAGAAAATATCTTTTCTTATGGCATTAAGGGTCCTGAGGCCAAGTTATAGAGCACGTTGATTGACTTATGAGGACCAGGGGCATTTGGAAACATCATCACCCCAAACAAAAGTGAGAAAATAGGACCACAAAATTGTCTAGTCTGAAAGACGTTGCTTACAAACGTCAGATATGCTGTAGTCTCTTGCGCACTCTCAATTGGTGGATGAAATCTGAGGTGACTATCATGAGCAGTAACTCATCATAGCTGGTTGCAGTAACAAGCACATTTAAACTAGTGAGAACATGCCTAAAGGAAGCGAACATTTCAAGTGTTGCTGCAAACAGTGAAATTTGTTTCCTTCTGTATTTAAATTAGGAGGAATACTGTGACAGCAGCCGCTGGATTTAGACTACTGCTCACTACCAAAGACCAGTTGAATTTTGGGCTGCAAGAGGGTAACACCCTTAATAATGTCCCATCATGAGCAAAAATCAGGAGCCATCAGCCTAAGAGTGGGAATAACACTCCATGATAACTGCATGTCCCAGTCACAAAACCAGACAGAATTAATAAGTTTGGATCTTTTTAGGCAGAGAACTGTTCCTTATCCATCAGATCAGGTACATTTCCTCTAGGTACTAGTGGGGTTGCATCGGCTGGAATGTTTGCTGAACTGCAGCATTTGTGTCTTGTATTCATGAAGAAGCCTAAAAGACATGGCTTAAAATAAATGACTTACAAGAGTGTGGAAAGAGAGAGCTGTTGAGAGATAGGCATTGATTGTACCTTTGCTGCTTTTTCCTTTGATCCTGTTTTCAGTTTTTAAATTAATTCTATTTGCAAGCACTTGATTATTTGGCCACCTCTGACTTACTCATCAATAGTAAATTACAGTAGCTATTTCAAAGGATAAAATTAATCCTAATGACAGCCAAAGTTACTTCTGAGCAGTACTTATGCAAGTCAGAGGAGCTTCATTAGCACTGAATAGATAGGTCCTTGAAAATAGTGTTGTGTAAATGGGTGGAGTTCAGCAGGAAAACACAAGGCCACTCAAGCAATACAAATGTAAAGGCAAGTCAAATTCAACATCCAAGAGATAAGAAGGATGATAGGTAGACCGATGCTCTGAGGAAAGTGAATGAGCTTTAATCTCTAAATATCCTTCTGTGCTTGCAAAGGCTGAAGCCAACACACTGATGGAAATGTCAGTTGTACTCTTGCCAGACCTGTCTACAGGGGCAAGTATGGGGCAAATTCAAACGAATCATGCAGGTATGAACTGGTGTCACAAGCTCCTACATTAACACTCTCTGTTTGCTGTGAATTATACTTTTATTCACCACTAAGCATCACTCCTACAGAATCTCATGTGATCATTTTTTAACATTTCTTTTGCAGGTATATTTTCTCTCCTTTTAGTTTGAAAAAGTCAACTCTACAAATGTAATTTCTACTAATATTTGTCTGGTATCTCTCCCCTCCCAGTTTAAAGCACTCAAAAGTTGCGGATCACCCTTATGAGATTAGGTTAGAAAGCAATTTTTAAGGTAATGATAAATAGGGGCTCTCTACATTTGTAATCTGGCTTTTGAACTGCTGGTGTGGACTTATTTTATGTTTTTAAGCCTTAGTTACACTGGGAGGGTAAAGATGCTTGCATTTTTGTAGGATTCTGTGGATTTTAGTATAAAAGAAACATCAAGCACACGGACATTCAAGATAAAACCACTGGATATGAAGACTACATTTCTAATTGTTAATATTAAATCTGCCTCTCTGAAAACAACAATTTTTCTGCTTTTATTTTTATACCATCACTTTTAACTTTTTATTTATTTTTTTAGTGTCTTCTCTCTAAATAACAGTCAGAAATTGCCTTAACAACTGCTCCTCCTCCACATTTAGGGGACTTCAGTAAATATTCTCCCAGTCCCCTGCCCACATGAAACCAGCCACACCAGATTATCAACAGTCAGAGAGCACAAAGCAGTGAAGAAAGCTGCATCTGATCGAAATTCTGAGAGGAGTCTGGGCAGCACAGTGTAATTACCTGGACATTGGCCAGGATATCATCAGCTGACATCCTCACTAGCAGTGATAGTGGTCTGGGAGCTCTAGAGCCCCTGTACCACCAGCAGCTGAGCAGTAACCCAGATGGGAGGCTGTGCAGTCCAACACCCCATCTGCAGCAGATCATGCAGCCCATAAAACTTAGTGTGACAGTTTCTTTGGAGACATCCAGGATCCCTAGTATTCCAGCTCTTCTCTGTCTCCAAACTCACCTCTTAACTCATTTCTGTGTCATTTGCACATGTAAATGAGGAGCAGGGAGTCTCTGAGTTTAACACTTGCCTGGAGTCCTCCCTGTTGGACACTAAGGACTGCAGGCTTTGTAACAAGCAGTGGGAACTGAGTTGTCATGGCACGTACATCTGCAGGGATTCAGCTGCTGTGGAGCAGCCCAAAAGCAGTTCAAGATTTTCCAGGGAATCACACCACCTCTAGAGTGACTCTAGAAACCACAGCACCCTCAGGCAAAAGAAGTAAATGTAACTTGTATGATTTAAATAATATTCTATTACCTAAGCAAAATAATTAAATATAATTAGTGCACATATTATGGATGTATAGAATACATTCCTTTTACAGACAATATTGTAATTCTTGAATTTTAAGATGAATTTTAACATCAGACATTCTGGCTGGCTGGAACATCTCTCCTCTTCCTTGGCATACACAAAGCACCACACAGTACTTATATGTGCACACTCGTGGACAGTTTTGAACATGTCACAGGCACTCATTATATAACAAAGTCCCTTTGATGTGTCTGTTTGTTGCCTGGAAATCAGTGTGAGAGGTACATGTTCCACTGGGAGCTTCGGGTTAATTAAGTTTATCATTTCCATGTGGGGCCTGGTATGATCTGTGGCCAAGGCAGAAAGGTAACGTTGGCTTGATGGGACCTCTTCGCTGTTCTTCCACCTAGTCATTATCCCTTCTTTAAAAAACAGCTATTTACAGTGGGATTGACAAGCAAGTTTGGAAGAAGTTCTAGTGGCTAAATAAACACATACTTTACGTGGATAGCAGCATATTTCTGGCAGAAGAAATCACTTATATATCAATCCTTGTTAAAGAGATAAGCGGGGCTCTGATGCATCCTTTCCTGCTACAAAGCTCTCCAAACAGGTAAAAAGCTTTATGACATGGCCAGTCCCCTTTTCATCTGTGACCATGCATTGTCTTGCTGTAATAATAGCAATAATAATAGCAATGGAAGGAGCAGGAGAGACACACAGATATCTGTCCAAGCCCTCCAGGTGTTCAGTGTCTGATAACCCTAACCTTACTTACATCTTGCACTCTGCCTTCCCTCTCTGGCTCTTTGAAGAGATGTGATGACTGCAGGCAGGGTTCAGAATTCCCCTGCTTGGTCAAGGAGGGAGCAAAAAGAAGTTCCAGGATTTTAGAACACAAAAATTCCCTAGGATTTGCAGCATTTATGTTGATAACAGGCAGAGGACATGCACGCTCTCGTCAGGAGCATCATCCAAGTGATGAGATTGCAAGGAGCCCCTGCAGGCTGGAACTTGCTGAATTTCCCATCCTTCAAGCTGGATATTTCCTTTTGATCAGTTCCTGGTGTGGTATCACTCTTGGAACAGCCTGGGGTAACAAACTATATAATATATTGAATTGGAATGCAAACCCAGCAAAGGTACGAGTGAGGTGCAGCAGCAACCAACAAGTGTTGAACTGCTTTGCTCAGGGCAGCATCAGAAAAAAAATAAGGCAAAAGCGGAAAAGGGAGTGGAATTTATTATCTAGGTTCAGCTCTGTCTACACAGAGTGAGCATGGCAGTGTAAAATGTGTCTTGTCTGAGCACAGTCTCTGTTATGGTTGGTCAAATCCAGGTGAGGTGATATCAGGTGGTAGATACCCATTGGCCCCCTCAGGGAAAGAGGAGGGTGGGGAACTCCTGGAAGCAGGCAGGTTGAGTCACTGGGTTCCATTCTCCTTCAAGTAGTCAAGCAGCATGTGAGATTAGATATGTAATCTGTCCTGTTGCCAAAGTGGTAAATGAATAAGGGAGGTTGCAAAAGGAAAGGAAACTCATTCAAATGAAATTGTGTGTGAAAGTGGGCATAAAATGCACTGCAGTAAATAGTAATGAATAAAACTTTGAAGGAGGTGAAATTTTACAGATTCTTAGGTAGTGCTGCACTGCCAGAACTATTTGCTGGGCATTAACAATGTCTTCCCATTTCCTAGTGAATACAAAGAAACGTAAATTTTTCCAGATAAAACCATCATATGTTAGGAGATAACATAGGGTGATATATTCCATATTGCAAGAGAAGAGAAACTCCCTGAAGCTTCATCTGTGAAGCTAAAATGACTTTCCTGTCTTCAAATCTATCTTTTCTCCCAAGTAAATATGCAAATTATAACACCCATGGTTGTCTGGAAAACAAACTATAGAAAGTAAGCTAATTTTTCACAAATATACTCCTAATATTTTTAAAATACCTGGAAGTTAGCTGGGTATCTTCAAGAAGATACCATGCATTTCTTGTGCAGAATGGTCCAGTCTTGGTGTGGGAGAAGGAAACAACTGGAACTCCAGACCTCTGTCTGGTTGCTGATCCAGCCACTGATTTTCTTCCCATGATCGTCAAGTTCATCCAGCTTTCCTGTACCTTGTTTCCCCAGGTGTAAAATGGGGTTTATTTTTCCATAAGTCCTGTTAATACTAAGAAACTGAGATTGTTATGATTTCAATATGGTAGGACAGAGCACTTGGACCATGCATTCAGAATTTAAACCCATTCGTTGTTTCCCTTCATTGTGGTCCTGCCTGCCCTGTTAGAAAATGTGTTAAAAAAGTCGCATCAAGTTCTTCACACATGAAGTTCTGACACAACGACACCTGGTGCACCTGGGACAAAGAGTCAGAGAATAGGGCTCAGCTGTGAACTTATTCATAATGAGCAGTAATCCAAAGATGAACAATACCAGGAAATGTTTTTTTCATGTTAAGTAGCTTGACTGCAGAATCATCAAAGTTATACTCACTTTAGTGCCCTGTAAATGCCCCAAAGAAAGACTCATATGTGATTGCTGTCAAGTGATTGCGTTGTGGGTGTTGGCTGAAACACAAGGGTTGGTGAGGGCAATGACACCTTAGATCCTCTTAGCCATGGCATGGTGGTCAGCACAATTATAGAAAAGGCTGTAATGAAGTTAGACTCCAGATATAATTGCCTCAGACCCTGCTATTCTGAAATGTACCCTTCTGAAGAACAGTCAAAACTACACACCCATGAAAGTAAGGGATTCCATACTTTGACTGAGACAGTTTTGAGATCTTCACTCTCACATTAGCCCACCTTCTGAGGAAAAAGGCTGCACAGAAATTCCCTTTTTCTCCTGATGCTCCACACTGTCCTTGCACAAGTGCTTGCATTGCAGGTGAAATGTACCCATGAACCGCTGAGAACGAGCATGTTTTCCTCCTGCGAAGAGCCACATGTGAAGATAAAAGCCAGCCCTGAATGGAAACAAGATGAGGCAGAAGAAATATAATTCATCGCTGGAGAGGAGCGTGCAACTCCAGCACGTGGGTCCAGGTGCTGACAGTCCTACACACGGAGATGTAACTCACAGCTCTGGAATCCTGGAATCCTGGGTTGGAATTTGCTCTGGCATATGTCACTGGCCCAGTGTGCCTGGCTGGCTGGCAGCCACAGGAAGAGCAGTGCCTTCTGGCAACTCAGAGCAGAGCAGTCGTGCTCCAGGCAACAAAGTCCTCATCATAGCATTCCCAAGAGTAGCAGCAGCTAGGGGCAGATAGGATTGGACACTTTCCAAAATACCTGGAGCAAGTGAGCCTCTTAAGCCAGGCCTGCCCAATGGTCTGGTTATAATCTGGAACTAATAGAGAGGTGTCTGTATACTGGAGTAGACATTAATAATTAATCACTGCAGTGTTTGATGGCTTGGGCCAAATAAAACTCCTAATATTTCCTCTGCATTTTTGACTTTCTTGTCTCAATCATCTCCTAATGTGAAGTGCTGTAGGCCAAGGTATCTAGCAGCTGCAACTTACCTGCCCTTTCTGTATTTATGTATCTACCTTCAAAATAAGGAGCTGGTAGCTGTTTTCCCACTCTGTTTGGCACCAAAATGGCTGTGTCTTCCAGCCTCCACAGGTATTTGTGTTGATGCCCCTTTTTACTGGAATTTTGCTTTGCTGTGGGCACCAGTCCAACCAAATTTATGCAGCACAGCCTGCTAACAGCCAGTGTTTCCATGGGGCATGCAAAGACTGGAACTTCAGTAAGAAGAACCTGCTTCTTTTTTTGCCATTTGTACTTGGTAAAATGCATCTGAGTCCTTCTCAAACGCAATTTGCCTGACTAATAGCAGCATCCCCCATTCAACTCGTAACTACTCATCTTAAAAATATTCTAGCAATGACATATTTACAGAAGGAAATGGGCTGTATTTTCTCAAGAAACATATACGCTAGTTTAATTTCCCAGAAATTATATGGGAAATTATTTTACATGAAATCTCAAGTTTCTTCAAGTGGATCATTAGCAGAATACCATATTTCTGTGCTCAGATCCACAAGAAAAGTTTAAGTTGCACTTTACATTTCTTCCAGCTAAAGTTTCAAAAATGAGCAAAGATCAGTTGTCATTATTTAGCTCTACATTTTGTAAAATCTCTGTTCTTGGAGTTTTGGGTGGGGTTTTTTGTTGTGGGTTTTTGTTTGTTTCAATGATTTTTTTTAATACAGATGAAGTTTAATGAACAGAAAAATATTAATGTCATCCATACAGAAAGATAAAAAAATATGGAATTTCAAAACGCCATACAGGCAGTGTTGAGTATGAGCTCTTTAGCTGTTGAATAAGGGATCCGGACCCGGGCACACGTACAAACTTGTATAACTCATTCTATCCCTGCATTTCTGTTTACCTGCCAGAAATTAGTACAACGTGCTTCACACTATAGGAGAAAAGAGGGAACTGATGTTTTCAAAGTGTTCTGACATTCTTTGGTGAGATTAAAACACAGAAGATTACAGCACATTACTGAAAAATCAGAAAATCTTGTTGCCCTTCATTATTAGAATGATGAAAATCTAATGATAATACAGCTCCCTGTCAAAAGCTGAAGTCTGCAAAGCTGCAGAAGTATTTTTAAAACTGCTTTATAAACAACACTTCACCTGGATACTGTGAAAGATCATTCTTTGACAAAGGCTTGCACTTACAGAGAAATCTAGTAAAACACAGAAGGAGAGAGGGAGTACTTTTAATGTATCTTTAAGTTTATTTTTCTTAATAATTTTTAGGTCAAAAGCATCGTACATAACCAAGAAGTGCATGGCACTGAGTTTATCCCTTTGGCTAGCACAGCTCAGAGAGGGCCAAGGAGATTACAGATACACTTCTGCACAGAGTACGTAGCATCCACTGGTAACACATCCATTGGGTGGCAATCTGTGGGCGCACAACATCTATAACATCTTCAACCATGTTAAGTGTAGTCTGTTGTGTATATACAAAATCAGAACAAATATACTCCTTCTGGCTTATATACACTATATAACATGAGAATAAAATCTGGAACGGCTTGCAGTAACTTAGATGAGACCAGACTTTCATGATTCAGAGCTCTAGGAACACCTCCTCAGCATCGTTTGTCTTGGACCATTTTGATAAAAAAGTTGCAGAAAGACAGCAAGCTTTCTGGACAGTATTCCTCAGCCACCTTTTTCTGGTCAATGTAATCTACGTCTTCAACACAGTCTTGAGGGCTGTGTTCTAGCCTGTTGTCAGTCACAGAGGCATCTGCTGGAGTCTGAACAATTTCTTTTGTGTGATGCATTGTGTTCTCTTTGGCAGGACCCACTGCTGTTAGTAGGCTTGAGTGAGCCAACCTGAGGTGAGCACTTTGTGGGCCTTTCCTACATAATTTAGATTTTAGTACACTTTTGGGATCTTGACAGATCTGTTTCTGCTTCCTTAGGGACCGGGAGACTTGTTTCCAGTAGGATTTCTGGTTTGCTGCATACTGTGCACAGCTGGAGGGGTCTCCAGAGAATTCACACCAGAACTCCCTGGCACCATGCTTGCACTGTACATGTACAGTAACAGCATTTGTGTCTGTCACTGACCAGGTGCACTCAGCATTTTCTTTTGTTTCAAACTTGCCTTTCGGAAATGATTTTCCTCCTTTTGACTTCTGCCCTTTTTCATTTCCTTGGTTAGATTCTTTTTGGGTTTTTCCACCATGTTCTATGCCTTGTCTTCCCTTCTTTCTTTCCTTCTGTCTTTCACAGGTAGCTAGTAGAATCTGGGAGACCAGCATCCACACACAAAGGAGTCCGAAGCTTTTGATCCTCATGGTCTCTGTTCTGCTTGTTATCTGCCTTTAAAACAAACAAACAAACAAACAAACAAACAAACAAACAAACAAGATAAAAACATTTTCACTTAATGCTGGATTTGACAATTGAAGTCTTTCAGACAAGGCATCGCACTGCTCTTTGATATCTATTAAAGTGAGGTTATCAGGAAAATGATCTGTCCTTTGTGTAAATAATACCTGGTTTCTGGAACCGTTAAGAATTATCCTTGTAAGTGGCTGTAGAATATTTTTCAGTTACTCTGTTATCCATGCAATGGGGAACAGAAGGATCACTGCCAGGACACTGCTGCTGCCCAGGCACTGAAGTACCTTAATTAAAATCTCTGTTGCAGTTGGAGAAGGACTTTGAACCTGCGGTTTGTCAATCTCAGATGGATATCATAAGTTATAACAATAAAGAACTTGTTCCCTCAATCTCTCATTTTGTAAAATGTCTCATAAGCATTTTTCGCTCCAATCTCTGGCTATTCTTCAAAAATATGCCAGACAGAAAGGAAACCATTTGGTTCAATTTGAGAAAAACTATTTTGTAGACATCCTGAAAATCATTGTAATTCATTGGTTATGCCAGTATTTCAAATTTGCTCTGAAAAAAAAAACTTATGGTAGACTCTCCAGACATCAAAAAGTAACTATTGATGAATTCTTTTCCACCTTGACTGCTAAACAAGCAGAACTAGCTTTTTGCTTTTGTAGATAACCTGCAGTGTACTGGGCTGTGTTTAAAGCCAGTGAATTCCAGGGATAAATGTGCATCTTCAGTTTTGAAATGTAGCTAGTTAGCAAATTATTATCAGGCTGATCTCTGCATCTGCATAGAGCATGTTTGTTTCTGTAGATGTTTGTCTTTATAAAGCAGCTTGCAGGATCAGATCAGAGTTTAAATCTGGCATTTTGATGATTAAATCCCTAAATGTATTTTTCAGATGTTTTCATCATAATCATTTCTGTAGCCAAGTTTTTGGGTTAGAAAGGAGAAATTCATGTGCAGCCATGCTAGTAAAGAATCTGTTTGAACATTCGGCTATCTGCAAATACCTTTAGTTGCATAAATTGAGAATGTTGAATACATAAGCAGCAGCATATTGTGAGCAGGCCCTACTTAGTTCTTACTTGCTTCTTGCCTTATACTATTCAAAAATTTTCACTCCGTAAACCCTTCTTTAGGGAATCTCATATGGGATTTACAGTTCTGTTGCAAACACAGCAAATAATAACATTAAAATGAATAAAGATTTGACAGTAACCTTCTATTGCAAGTGGAACAGTGCAAAAGTAAGATAACTAAAATACATACCTTGCACGGGGCTTGGAGATACCCAAACGCAACTCCTGATGCAATTCCCCTCTTTCAAAAGAGTTGGAGCTCCTTGGAAAAGCAGCGCGGTATTTATAAAGGCAGGGACACACCTTCGGGTCTCCAGTAAGACTGTTACAACACAATAGGATACTTCAGTGCCATGTTCACTTACCTCTGACACACCTCCTTGGAAAAGTGCCAGTTCTCATTCTTAAGCACAAAAAAAGCGCCCGGCTATGGGGGTGACAAGGTGTGCTTGCGTAATTTCGGTGTTACTTTAGCCAAGTCCTTCCCTCCTCATGAGCAATGATAAGATCTTTATCAGATCATGAGCTTCTCTAAAATGTCTTTTACCAGCTATTGAGGGATGTATCCTGCAACGCCCTCAGCAGGTTGCACTATGATTGTGTTTAGCAGAATTTGATAATATAATGAAAACTATTCCATAAAGCATTTCAAAGCTTTACCTTTCAAGGTTTTTGTTACCCTGTGTCACAAAAAAAAAAGTATTTTAGAACTTTAAATACCCAAAATAAGTAACTATCTGAGCAGTAAGTAATACCAGCTCAGAGGAGGGCCTCTAAGTTGATCAGAGGACAGTAGCACCTCTCCTGTGAATGCAGGCAGAGACAGGCAATTCAGACTGGAGAAGTGAGATTTTACAGCAGCCTGTCTGTACCTAATGGGGGACCACAAGAGAGCCAGAGAGGGACTTTGTACAAGGCGTGCAATGATAGGACAGGAGGTGATGGCTTTAAACTGAAAGGGGTTAGGATTACATGAGATATAAGGAAGAAATCTTTTTTGATGGGGGTGGTGAGACACTGGATAGGTTGCCCTGAGATATTGTGGACTTCCCATCCCTGGAAATGTTCAAGGTCAGGCTAGTTGGGGCTCTGAGCAAACTGGTCTAGTGGAAGGTTCTCTGCCCATAGCAGGGAGTTGGAGCTAGATGGTATTTAAGATCCCTTCCAATCCCAACCACCCTAGGATTCTCTGATTCTGTGACTGCATTTAGGGCAGTGTTCATCATGGTGAGATAGTCATGAGCATGAAACTGAGAAACAAATTCAAGCTCCTGCAGAATTAGTAACAGAAGTCAAAGGTTCAGCTGCACAGCAGTGATCTATGTTCCTCACGCTCTGCTAGCTTTAGTGTGTGTAAAGAAGTGGGTTTCATGATGAGTGCTCATTATGGGACCAGATTGAAAGAAAAAGCATTAGGCAAATATAGGAGCACATTCAGAGCTGGGGATAGGCATCCCTCTTTGTAGCTTGGTTGCTTCATGTGGTTTTACTGAAGAGATGTGAGGCATTTGTTGTATATGCTTGGGAAATACCAGAATAAAAGAGGGACGCAAGAAGACAGAAAAGTAGCAACTGGTGTAAGATATAGGCAGGTACTCCTCTTTGGCCCTTTCCCATCTGATATAAATGGACTGATATAAAGGGACAGAGCTATAGGCAAAGTGTTGTCTGGACTGCTTTGGCAATAAGGAGATTGTTAAATATCTGTAAAAAAATCTGAAACCAAAAAAAAAGAAGAAAAAGTGCAACTCTGCAACATGTACAGCACAGAAATGTGGGGAATGGGATGCATTTACTTGAAATCCAGAGGGTCTGATTTGTGTATCAGGACTATCTCCTTATCTATGTATGCTTTTTGATTGAATTCAGCCATCAGATCTGCCTTGTACACTTTTGATTGGCATGAGTGTGTATGAAACTCTTTGCAACAGTCCACTAAATGTGAAAGATTTGTAGTTAACACTGGGAAGGGATAATGAATTAGAGGCAAGGATGACTCAGGGATCAGAAAATACATAATAATGTGTCAGGTTGGAAGGGAATCAGAGAAGGAGGACAATGTAAGAGGTAAGTAAGGGAGGCACTATCATGCTCGGGAATCCTAAACTAATACCACATAGCAGGCAAGTACCCTCTGAAGTATTTAGTATTTAGCAGGGGTCCTCACAACTGTGCAGCTACATTAGTGTGGTTATGTGCTGTACCTAATGAGCCTCTCATCAGGGCTAATTACTCTGGGGACAGCATAAAGCCAAAGGGTCATGCTAACCTCACGTTCTGGTACTAATTTAGGTATGGTTTTATCATGCCCGATTGCTTGGGTAAACATACTATAAATTGATTTTTGTTTGACAGATGAGGGTATAGGTTCTGCTAAGGAGCTTTGAGAAACCTGGTCTTCTGGCAAGGATCTGCCAAGGTTAAAAAGATCACCAAACCACCAAGAAATGCCTTCCTACTGCACCTGAGCAATGTCTCCAGATATGTAAGAGAGGAAGGTTTCGAGTATGTAAGGAACCACGGGAAATGTGACCAAGTGCAAGGTTTATAGGAAGGAGATATGTGTTCCTGTCCCAGCTCTGTCACAGACTTTCTCAGAGATATTCACCAGGAGATGAAGTTGGTCTTCACCTGGAAAGGGAATTTTCTTGTAGATGATGTTGCAATGATTTTTTGTTGGTTTTTACAAAATGCCATTTACTGGTGAAACCAACCCCAAGGTACTGAAAATATTTAAGCATTCCACTGTTCACCACTTCCAAAATTGCCTATTGTGATGGCTTTGACGAGCAAAATAAGTTTCAATGTTAATCTCAGTTCAGCTGCCCCATTGTCAATAGGACATAGCAGCCTAGTCCTACTACTTCATAAAAATGGTGGAGGACAGGCAGACAAAAGGCTGCACAAGTAAAGATCTGCTTTCCGCTGCTATGGAGCTCCCTCCCTGAGGTTGTGGCAAGCCGGACATGTCAGCTCTTCCTGTCTTTAGCGTGCAGAAACTTCTGTAGAGAATTCTGCAGTCAAGTGTTTGTTGATATGGGTGCTCTCGTCTTTGAGATAATCTGTCTTGAGCCATCTGGAGCTCTTGCCTGACCTGCTTAGATGTTTTCAAAATCTCAGTAAACCAAGGTTTACATACATTTTTATTTCTGTCATGCACATTTTAAAATATACCTTAGTGCCCTTTGCTGAGCTGAGCTCTTTGCTTGTAGGCACAGTTTTGCCACAGAACAAACAGTGCAGACAATTCATCAAAAGTTTGATCCATGCAACAAAGGGCAAACCTGAACAGCCAATATGGCAAGGTAAAACTTATGGAGAGCTGTTTACTTATTAAAATAAAAAGGCATAGAAAAAAATTGGCAACACTAGAAAATAAATGTAATCATTGAAAATTACAAACATGGATACCTAACTTCCTGTGTAAATTTTGTGTGGAAAATCTCAGTCCAGAGATACTCCTGTGCCTTTTGACTGAAACTTCAGACAGGTAATTAGCATCTTTAATTCTTTTGTCGGAACTACTATAGTTATATCTAGCCAGTGTCTTTCTGCTGTTTAAGCAAAGAGAAGAAGAGGTTTTATCCTTATTCCTAGCTATGATTCACTAGTGTGGAAGAAGCATAGTATTTTCTCAGTTAGTTCTTGTTGTTGCTTAAATATTATCCACATATATGTATTTTTTACATAGAAATTATCATTTACACTATTAGTTGCACTGGTGCATTATTTGTAAACTGCAGTTTCTTGTGTTGTCATCTCTGTGAAATCATGAGGCTCCTGTCCACTCATAGCTTTTTCCTCATAGAATAAAAACTAAATTTTATATACAAACAGTAGAATTTTGATTTAATTTCTGAATAACAAATGGTTGATTGAAGTACCTTGACCACCTGCAAATGTGCCTCCATAGAATATCAGCTATTTATCAGTCATACATGTGGATAACAGGATGTTGTTCTCCGTACAAATGCTCAGGTAGAGTGAATTAAAACAGATCCAGCATCAGTGATGTGAAGAGCTACTTACACTTCAAATTAGGGCCCATGAGTAGTGTCCTGCAGCATTCAAGCAATTTTTGGTGTATAGGTACACACTTTATTAACATGGAATTCTTACTATAATTAAAACAAAGTAGGCTGTTCATGTGCTGTTCGCTAATGAAATAAAATCAAGCACAGGGTGTAGGTGTATGTCATTCCCTGGGAACAGCTGCTGAAAGACTGAGTGTGTTAACACGTGTGGCAGTCACACCTCTCCCTCCCAGTGCAATAACCTTTCTACTGTGACTGTGGGCTGTCCTCTGGCACAGCAACCCCATCCCCAGGTAAACAAGCTTCAGGCAAGGAACTCGTACCTCGATTTCCTTTTTGATTGTGTGAATCGAGGATTTACAAAACACAGTAAGCCAACAGCCCTAAGTGCTGCAACCCTTCTACACAACAACAAAACAGTAGTCACACAGGCAGTGACACCATTGCCAGCTCCTCTATATCTCACTGCCTGTGCCCAACACTTCAGAAGAATATTCCACAGACTACTGGCCTTTATCTGGAAGAAGCTGGTTAATTAAAAATGTAATGATGGTTTCAGTGCACTCTGGACTACTAATTAATTATTCTACATGGAGACATAATTATTTGAAGGACGTCGAAGCAAACTCATCAGTTAAAAATTCTCAGTTACTTCTGGCCTGGGGTTAAATTCATGTTGGTTAAATAAACATAAAAAAAGACACCAGATTATCTCTTCATTGTCTCTTTAACACTGTCCAATTATTTCACAAGATGGCCAAAACTGACGACTGACTTTGGCAGAAGAGCATTCAAATGAAAACTAGTATCATGAAACCCAAATAAAAAGAAACAAACACTAGTTAATTTAAACAAGTGTTAACTGTGTAAGTTAATCACAGAACGACAGAAACCATACGACTGCTTTATATTTTAAGCTAATAAAAAAAGAGCATTTTACAAGATTAAATAGTAAGGTTATTTTATAGCAAACTCCCATTCATGAAAGATGAATCACTTTCACATTTAAGAGCTAAATTCCTGAAACATTAGTAAATCGAGTGAACACTGCTGCTTCATACAGTGGTTATCCCTCAGTGAAACAGCTTGATCATTTTATCCATCATTTGCAAGTCTAGTATTTTTGTTTACCTTCCTCATCTGTGAAGCCAGTAGTTGTTACTTGCAATCTTTCTTTATTTACTTGCCACATTATGTTGGCAACATTTTGATTTAAAAAATCCTGAAACTCATTACTGCCAAGTTGTAGTTTCTGTTCAGCAGAGGTTCAGCCCTCTTGGCTCAAGCTCATGCATGGCAGTCAGCAGTTGTTAATCTGCTGCTGACCTGCTCACTGAACACACTGTCACGTGCAGCTGGAAAAGGCAGCATTTGCTTTCAGACCTGCAGATCTTTATCTCTGTAGGCAAGGACAGCAGAGTTTTCACAAAAATGTAAGTGGTTTTGACTAACTCAAGTAGATCCAAGCTCATGATGGAGCATGACCATTAGGAATGCTTCTGAAATAATAAGGAAATCCCTCTTGATTAATGAGATAATACAAAGCAAAAACCCACATAAGAAACAGAAAACGGAAAATTTTGATGCTAAATGGAGTTTACAGTATTTCGCCTTGACAGGAGGAGGCCTTCTGAATTCAAACAAGGGAAATTTGAGATGTCTCCTCTCCCTGAATTCTATTGTGAAAGTATGTCAGACCAACCTTAAAGAAAGTTTGCCTAGACCTTGAAACAATTCAAAGAAGTTTAAATATTTGCCATTAAATAAACATGATTACTCTCTTCTATACAGGATGTTAAATGCTGATGCTGTGATAAAAGTGATTGTTACTATACAAGACACAAGTGTTGGTGGTAAACATATCCAAATCTAATCAGACCCTAAGAATCTGATTGCTTCTGATAATGCTACAGGATCACCAAATAAGAGATGGTATTTGATGGATAAAAAACCCACAACTGATTTTTCTTCTTCTGTAGGATTTATCTTTCACAGAATACAGGGGATATATTTTATATAAAAAGAAAACAAAATCACAGAAGAAAAATAACATGAAATAAAGGGGTACTAGACTAAAATGTGTTTTATAGGGATTTTTCCAATATCAGGAAGAACTTACTCTCAAAACCTGAATTTGTATATTTTCATGTACTGTTGACTCTAATGAAAGTTAATCGCTTCTCTACCTTAAGCACAGCTAAAGATTCTTCAAGAGCAGTAATTTCAAAGTCCTCTGGTTTTATTTGGGCAGGCTGGCTGCTAGATTTATTAGCATATATTCTGGATATTCAGGACATGCTCAAGTTGGTTTGGCAGCCAGGGGAAACAGCTATTGACTAATTGCTGTCTTAGTCTGCTAAGACTTTCATAGCTTAGAGAAATGCAAGAGCCTGTCTGTGTGACCAGAAAAGCTTCAGAAACATAATCAGATGAAGGATGGATCTTTTACAGGGAGACAAAGTGAGTAAAATAACAAAAAGATGCCATTGTAAATTACTGACTGCCTTTAGTCTGCTCAGGGTAATTGCAAGTCATGCGTAACTATGAGAAGGCAGAATTGGGCACATTACATGAAATCATCAGAGAGTATCGATAGAACACAAGACACTGTCTTGCTTGCCACAAGCACTGAGCCTGATGCTCCAGCCTCTTTCAGCTGTCATGAGTGCCTGAGCTCTCTTTAAAGCTCTGCAGGGAAAATGTCCCCATATGCTTTTCCAGTTGAAGAGCAGAAAAATGTTTTTGCATTAAGGCAATATTTGTAGAGTTATTTCAAGAGGATGAAGGTAAGAAATGAGATTCAGCCCTCTTCTAG
The DNA here is from genome assembly GCA_013397935.1 of Dasyornis broadbenti. NCBI lineage: Eukaryota > Metazoa > Chordata > Aves > Passeriformes > Dasyornithidae > Dasyornis > Dasyornis broadbenti. The sequence continues at coordinate 601,763 of VZRN01001778.1, read as the reverse complement.
TTCTAATTCACCTTCTCAAAAATTTTCTTAGTGGGAATTTTAGATGAATTAGACATTTGATTTAGGTTTTTTTCTGATGTATACACTGGTCAGTACTGAATTACTTTGTGCAGGCACAGCAGAAATGCTAATTGATCCTGCCCAGGTGAAGGGAAGCAAGATCAGTGAAGGGTTATAGTATGGAACACTTCAAATACTGACTGACTAGATCAGTGGTGAAATTCTTCCACATCGTGATGTTTTTGCAGAGTGACACAGAATCAACGTGAGTGGAGTTGAAGACAGAGTATGCAGAGGTCAAGATGTGGTATATTAGAAACACATCCTTTCCTAGCTGCTGACCACTTCTGAGGTTGTGTGAGGGCTGCTTTAAACCACCTATGATTTGAACCTTTTACTTTCAGAAATCAAAGCAACTTGGATTTCCTTTCTAGTTTTTCTCTAATGCAGTCTTGGTCAGAACACAAGAACTTTCAGAAGTCTGGTTTTGGTATCAGTGGTCTTTGTCTATTCTAACGACCTTTTCCATAAAGCTTAAGTATATAAATAAATTAAGGTGTACCAATAAATATACATGTGCATACATATACAGCTGAGAATGGAATAGAATAGATTATGTAATAAGCATGGAATAATTTCTTTCTTTCTGTCATAGTCATTATTATTAGTGGTTTTATTTGTGTATTTGTTAAAAAGAGCAGTGTATATTTCACGTGGAGAGAGAAGAATGGATGGATCCACCTTGACTAGGAAACTATACTGCATAAATTCTCATGAGTCTCATCAGATAATTTTGTGAAGTTTAGCATGGGTTCCAAGCACAGCAAGACGTTTCTTGCACTTGCTCTGGAATAGACATTAATTTCATGCACACTTTTTAAGTGCAGTGGGAAAATGGAAACAGGAACCAAGAAATTGTTCCAGGAAAAGGAAACCAGGAAAGAGGAATGGAAAACCAGGAACTTTATGGTGTAGGAGGCTGCTGGGTCTGGCTGGGTTGGATTTAGCTTTTTATAGCAGCCCATATGGTACTGTGTTTAAATTTGTGACTAGAACAGTGCGAATAACATACCCATGTTTTAGCTGTCACTGAGCAGCACAAAGGCCTTCTCTGTATCTCACTGTGCCCCCTCTCCAGCAAGAGGCTGGGGGTGTGCCAGAGATGGAGAAGGAACTCAGCCAGGACAGCTGACCACAAGGGTATTCCATACTCTATGACATTGCACACAGCAATAAAACTGGGGGTTGTGCTTCTAGAGTAACCCTAGCTTGGAGACTTTCTTGGGCACCAGCCTGCTTGGGGGAGGTGTAAAGTAAATTTCTTTATATCATTTGATGTTGTTTCTCCCCTTTTCCCTTCACTTATTAACATGTATTTGTCTCTACCCACATTCTTTCTTCTCTGTTTCTCTCCCAGTTCTCTCCTCCATCCCACTGGAGAGAGGGAGTGAGTGGCTGGTGGGAGGCTTCACTGATGCCTGGGGTCACCCACCACAGAGCCTTCAATCCTGCAAAGAACTAACAGGAATTTTTATTTCAGTGGATTCCAGATGAAAAGGAGCCAACACCAAGTTCACTCCCAGAACTTTTCTGTCACTAAAAATACTGACGCCCAAGCCACACTGACACTGCCTTGGCTCCTGAGCCATGGCAGTTATCCCAGCAAAGAAAACAAGAAGGTGCTGTCACAGTTGAGACAGCTATTTTGATGAGTTAGATTATAACTTCTTTTTTTTTGAAGACGCTATTTCAACTACACGGAAAATGTGGTCTTGGGCTAACACAAGCTATGCCTCCCCAAGGAACATCCCCTGGAAGGATTAGCCATAAAGTTTATCCTCCATGATCCTTGGGCTATCCTTGAAACGTAGTATAGGCTGTAAGGTTCCAGAGCTCACACGTGGAAGGGGCTCTGAAAACTCCTGCTGAATGCTCAGCAAGTCAGAAGAATGATCGTAAAGGTCTGCATTTCACAGCTGCTGTGTGGGCTGGCAGCTCTCAGCATTTCCACATCTGACACAACTCTCTGAAGGCACAGAGAAAGGACGAAAGAAATGGATAAAAGCTGATTTGCCATTTTCATTTTACTGATCTCAGCATATTCAGGTATATAGTGAACAGAAGCCACAAGCAAAGTCAATAGTTTCCTGATACATTTTTCCAAGTTCTAATGCAACTTGTTGTCGTTAACAAAAGCTGAAAGGATACACATACCTCAGCATTTATGATAGATTTGGGGGTTGCTCAGCTAACCTAGAGAAGATAAAATGTCTCTGAAGTGTTTTTTCTTGGCTCATTTCTAACTCTACAGCTCCCTCATGTGGAGATAATCAACAGACAAGACATTAATAATCTTAACCATTAGCTGTTAATACTTTTTAAAAATAGGTTTGCACAGAACTAGCAATATTCTAAATATTTAGGATATATTTTGAAAGTGATCATCCTGTTCAGCCAGAACTTTTCTGAAAATGGGTGAAAAGCAGGGCATCAGAATGTCACTGCTGAAGGTGCAGCATTACAATTCCAATTTGAGTTTCAATTACTGCTTTCCCCTCTGATATCACATGAGTTGCACCAAGTAACCTTTTACTCATTTTTAGTTCTGTTTGTTCCTCTGTGCCTGTGGAGGAATCTCATATCTATGTCCTACTTCATGCCCTCATGGAATTCAGGGATTTTTCTCCTGTACATAGTTAAAGAGGACCTAAATCCTTGTTAACAAAACTGCTGGTTGGGAACAGGGCTGAAAGCAGTATCTACTAAAGAACAGCCTTCCCATAACCTCATCCCACAATTGCCTGTCCACAGCCCTCAGAAACTGAGTCCTAGATTATTTAATGCAATATTTAATTACTAGATAGTGAATATTATCTGTGTGCTACTGATGACACAGTCCAAATGACTTCAGGTTCTGCAGAGGGATCTGGGCAGGCTGAATCAGTGGACTGAGGCCAATTGTGTGAGGTTCAACAAGACCAAGTGCTGGGTCCTGCGCCTGGGTTGCAGCCCAGGCAGCACTACAGGCTGGGGGCAGAGTGGCTGGAAAGCTGCCGGGTGGAAATTTTTGCAGGTGCTGTTTGACAGTGACTGAACATGAGCCAGCTGTGCCCAGGTGGCCCAGAAGGCCAATGGCACCTGGCCTGGAATAGGAACAGCGTGGCCAGCAGGATCAGGGCAGTCATTTCCCCCCTATACTGGGCACTGGTGAGGCCACACCTCAAATCTGTGCTCAGTTTTTGGCCTCACTGCAAGAAAGGCGTTGAGGGGCTGGAGTGAGTCCAGAGAAGGGCAATGGAGCTGGTGAAGGGTCTGGAGCACAAGTTCCATGAGGAGCAGCTGAGGCAGTTGGGAGTGTATAGTCTAGAGAAAAGGAGGCTCAGGGGAGACTTTATCACTCTCTACAAGTGCCTGGAAGGAGGCTGTAGCCAGGCAGGGGGTGGCATCTGCTTCCAGGTAACAAGTGAGAGGACTGGAGGTCATAGCTGCAAGTTCTGCCAGAGGTTTAGACTGGATATTAGGAAAAATTTCTTTACTGAAAGGTTGGTCAGGTATTGGTACAGACTGCCCAGGGAAGTGGTGGAATCACCATTCCTGGTGTTCAAAAGGCATGTGGATGGGGCACTTGGGGATATGGTTTAGTGGTAAACACAGCGGTGCTAGGTCAGGATTTGACCTCAGATCTGATGATAAATGGAGCTAGCCAATTTCTTTTGACAACAGTATTTTACAGCATAGTTGAGCTCAGCAAAGTACCCTTAGACCTGCCTGATTTCAGCACCACTGAAAGCCCAAAACTGCTCTGAACTAGGACAAGCTGCGGACTGAAGTGTTCTCTGTAACTATGGTCTACACCAGCAAAGGGCTCAATGGCTGATCCAATGCTGTGGTGGGGGGTGAGATGGGGTGCACCAGACACAATCAAGAATAAAAATATATTATATATATATATATCATGCTGCAAAGTGCAGATTAATATATTTATATATATATTAATCTGCACTTTGCAGCATGACAGATTTATGTTTGGAAAAACAGATATGCAGGCAGATACAATCACAAGCAGCAAGACCTGAGAAAGTGATGGTTTGCAGGGCAGTGTTTTTTCTATGTGCATCCACCTTAACGACAGACACAGTCAAACCACGAGACAGGCTGGCTCTGCCTGGGAGCCCTCACTGCATGTTCCAGGCACAAAGCTGGGGCAAGTGAGGGATAGACTTTGTTCCCATGTGTGTACTCATCTAGCAGAATTACAAAACTGTGCATTAATTTTTTGTTTCTGCTTAAATACACATGCAGAACTGTCTAACATCCCAGTTGCTGTTGACACATCTGCTGTCAGAGGCTCCCTTACGTGTCTCTCTTTCCTAACCTTTTAAAGATGGATAATGATATGTCTGTGTCACATAGATTCATAGCCATGTTTATATTTCTTTTCTTCCCCCTAAACATCCTGAAATGTACAAATAGAAGGAAACATGGAAATAAAATTTTTCCAGTATTACAATTTTAAACAATGTCTACAGCTGAGAAACTCATAGCTGAGAACAGTATTCTGTTGCATTCAGTTTTCCTTACCAAGTCTATGGGCTGACAAGTGATACACTCACACAAAGCTGTTGTAGAAAGCACACTAGCAATTAAAATATAATACGTCTTTATATGGCAAAAATTATTTTTAATAGATTTTATATAATGCAGAAAAAACACAGACATGAAAAATTAATTAACAGAGGATGTCCTTTTCAGGTGGATTTCTTCCTGTCTCTCAGATATTTACAATGTGCCTTTCTTATCACAGATGCTAAAGTCAGTCTTCTACACTGCTGTCTAGGCCAAGACAGTTGACTTTTCTTTGCTCAAGTCCTTGACTTTTCTTTGCTCATGTAAATTATGCTGTAGCTGCAAGGTAGTCATATACCACTCTTTGCTATTTGAGTTAAAATGTAGATGTTTAAAAAGAGCCATGATATATCCAGAAGAACAATTTGTATGGTGGTAAAGATTAAAAGTTATCATTAATTTTGATACAGCATTTTTTCAAAGACAGAAATATGACACAATCCTCCAACAACAACAACAACAAATTAAAAAAAAAAAAAAAAGGGAAGAAAAAAAGAGATTAATAGTGAGGAAGAAAAAAAAATTGTTTGTTCCTTCAAATCACTGTGATTGTTTCTATTGTGCTTCAAATGATGTATGCTCCCGCCAAAGAACACTGTTGCTGCCGAGGTGAAATATGTAGAGTTCTATAAAAAGTTTTATAATTCCCTAGGGCAAAGGCAAACAGTGTTTCTGATTTCTTTCAGCTGCTGACTTACCCTGAGCCGAGAAGATGTCCAGATGCCATGTGATCAGTACGAAGCAAAACCAAAGGCTATTGAATTGATTCCAGCTAGGCAAAAGATTTCAGGCCCAAGAAGGCAGGGAAGACACATGACTGCAGGTGTTCTGTGTTGCTGTCATTTAGTGGCTCTTACCTCTTGCTGTCTGGTATATTGTGAGAAATACCTCCTGTCTTCTTGGAGTAGCTTACCTTCGTGGCAGACACCATGTGGATTTGTACAGATGGGCTTTAAAAACAGGTCTTGGAGCATATCTCTGATGAGAGAAAGTGGCGTGGGATGGGTCATGGGGGACAGCAGTATTTGGGGAAGGTCTTGGGGGAAAGACAGGTATCTTGTCCTCAAAAATCACATCTCCACCTGCTCTTGCACCCACCTTTGGGGCAAACCCATCTGCCATGGCCCAGGTTCACCAACGTGACTTGAAAGACATTGGTGCCCCTCCTGATGTGGCTCCCACCCTCCAGCAGGGTCCTGCCAGCCACCCCTCCCCTGATCACCCTGCAGAACAGCCAGAATTCAACATCTGGCAGCAAACCCCTGTTCTCAGCACTGTTCAGCACCCAGAGCCATGGGCCAAGCCCAGCAGAGCAGCAGGGCCCCACAGCACACCAGGAACAGCCTCCGGGGCCAGCAGAGCCACTCGCCCCTGGGCCAGGCAGCTCACTCCGGAGGGCTCCTCCTGGACGTCGTGTGAAATCTCTCCATGCAAAAACTGGTGCTGCTCAAACACTTGGGCTTCAGCTTCATTTGTGCCATCTGAGGCACTAAACAGCCATGACAGGCTCAGGTAATGTTTCCTGCATACAGATGTGGAAGCCCTATTCCATGGTCCTACTCCTGTCATCATCCCACACTGACCAGGTCTCCCACATTATTCTGAGGGCATCCAACAACCTTCCCCAGCTGCTAACATGCATCTGGGGATTCCCATGGTAAACTCCTTGAGCACAGAAGACAGGTAGTCATCTCAGTACTTCAGTGAGAGCACCCACGTGCTCTGCATGTGCCTTGGAGATGGTGAGAGGGGAGGATGAGGGCAGAAGTCCTGCCCTCCTGCTGGGCTGTTTGGGAGAGGAAATGAAGAGGTCAGAGTCTGAATTTTGCTCACCATTTCCTTCGCTGGCAAGCTTCTAGTCCTCTTCAATTCCTAGGCACATTCTTCGCTTTATTACAGCTGCATTTGTTGGAAGGCTCCCATGTTACACTAACAAGACAAATAAAAGGGTAACCAATGTCACCACCAGCATATTAATTTTTACAGGCCACAGCAGCAGTGACAGGGCAGTGCAGAGTTTTTTACATCTGCAGCCAGCAGAATCTAAAAGGCCACCTCTGTTTCCCCTCCTGACTACAATCATTGTGAGCCTTGAGGCAGCAGGAGCCACCATGGGAGGGTTATGCAAACAGTTTTGTAACTTGCTGAGGAGGGCGGCGGGAGGGGAACGCGAACTTCCGCTCCAAACCAGACATCCGCCGAATTTTATTCTCACTCTGTACACACTGTAGCACAGCTACTCTGGAAATCCAGACCTGGCCTCCTGCCTATCATTCAAGCAGTTTAATTTATATTCAAGATGGGAAAGCGAACAACATGTCCATGAGATAACACCAATGTCTCGACATCTACTGACTGCACCTCCTCTGCTTTGAGCTCTTACTCCTGTTCTTGTGTATCACGTTTTTTTTTTTTTTTTGGCACTGTAAAATGGTCTGTGAAGTCTGATTAGAACAATTCTCGTTTGTAACGGGAAAAGCAGAGAACTCAAAAAGAAAAAAAATCTGTGCTGCATGTGACTCCTCTTCCTAGAAGAAAGCAGAGACTGAGAAAAGTAACAGCAAGAGAAACAGGAAAAAAGAAATTGACAACCATAAAACTTCTGCAGAAGCAGGAAAGGCAATCGAGCAGGCTTAGGAAATTTTAGGGGTTTTTTTGTCCTTTCGTTTTTGTGAGAGATCTCTGTCCCTATAATTCATGCCATATTAACTAAGACATCTACTGAAAAATCAAGAATGCAAAAAAAAGTAAGTCTGCAAACAATGCAAGAATGACCAGAAAACACACCTAAACAATTCTCTCGGAAAACACCAGAGTGCACTACTGCATAGCTGAGATGATTTACAGGCACTCTGGGCAATACCACGGTGGTGTGGATTTGGCCTGCTTTGGAAGAAATAACCTACACATGGCTAACAGTGATCTTCTTAGTTTTGGCTATTTGTTTTTAAGTCAAGCAGATATGTTTGGTGCTCCTTAACACCTGACCTTAGTGATTTTCTCTGCTGTCAAAACCAGGCTAAATTAAAATACACACCAAAAGTCAGGCCCTGAACACAAACCTAACCTAGATGATGTACCTGATGTAAACATCAGATCTGCCATTAGAAAGTACTTCAGAAAAAAAATCTCTCTTGTTCAATTTGGCAGAATGGCTGATCCAAGAGCATTCTTTGCGCGTTAAGGAAATACAGATGCTAAGATAGGTGTTCATTAGTGAATAATCAGAACTTTCACATTTTCTTCTGTGTTCCCATTGTAAATCATAGAATCATTTAGGAACAGAAAACACCTTAAGAGGTTTGTAGTACAGTCTCCTCCTTAAAGCAGGGTCAGAGTCAATTCAGACAATGTTGCTTTAAACTTTGTCCAGTTGGTCTTGAACAGCTCCACAGATGGAGATTCCAGAGTCACTCTGGGGAACTCACTCCTGTCTTTATCCTCCTTAATGAGAATGCTTTCCCTTTCACTTCGTCAGAACCTCACCACTATCAATCTGTGACCAGGATCTCTTTTTCTCCTATCACACAAGTCAGTGAAGAGCCTGGCTCTGTATTCTCTACAGCTTTCTTGTATGGATTGAGGGTCAGCTGTTAGGTTCCCTACCCAAGTCTTCTCCAGGTTGAACGAAATCCATTCCCTTGGTCTTTTCTCACAGGAGGGTGCTCCAGTCCTGATCATCTTGACAGCTCTCCATTAGACTTGCTCCAGTCTTTCCTAGATCTTAACTATGCATGTTAAATACACACCCTTTCATCCACAGGCTCTCCAACTTACTGATTTTGCTTTTCTTGGAGGCTTCCCTTACCAAAGTGGCAAATACTTGTGACGCTTCTATGGAAACCTGAACATGAGGATTCTGAGGCAGGTGGACACCTCACACTGCACTGAATTAGCAGCAGAAGTAGCAGACCTGGGCATCAATGGTCTTCCTGCCTGCAGGAAGCCAGACAAAATTTTTTGCCTGCTGTTCCTCTGTCAGGAAAATAAAGACAAATTCCACCTCCACTTGAACAGATTTCCTGAGGTACTTGCCTATACTGGGACCAATTAGTTTACCTAAAATGAATGAAACAGCAGGTTTCATTCACTCATGAGGTACCCAAAGATTGCACTAAACTCACCACAAACACTTCTCAATTCATCCTTTCAGTAATGAATAGCACTTTCATACACAGAAGGAAACTGAAATGTCATGACTATACGTTTCTGGTGTTACACACAATTAAATGGTAGTGTAGCCAATACAGTCACAGTGACCCACACTGAAGAGGGGTATTTCAGTTAACATCCAATTTTTAAACATTTTGAAAGCAAGATCATTTTAGTTAACGGACTTGCGGAGGGTGCATGGCATCACCTAATGAAATGCAATACATGCCATGCATCATCTGAGTCCCAAAATCTTCACCTTTCTAAAATGTGATACCTAACTATGATCCTGAGTATGTTACAAAAAGCATTTCATGAAAGGGGGGCCTTTGGTGCATGGTTTTGATTTCTGCTTTCAACAGTGAAACTTCAGGTAGTCGTTTCAGGCAGCATAGTGCAGGGAGTCCTTTGCAGCAGAGCTCTGCTCTACTGAATACGAGCTCCCTGGCAAGCAGCATGATGGTGTGTGTGACGCTGTCCTCTGCTGAGCAGAATTAGTGATGGCCAGGAATTTTAGACTGTATCAAGAGTTCTACCAAGTGTCAGACAGTTCTGCTGCCTCCTAAGCTCACTGTGTACACATAGAAGAGGGCATAAAGGGGAAAATGTTCTTCAGGTGAACTGATGAAACCTCCTCTTTTCTCCTGCTAGCAGTATGGTGGGTCACCAATCCTCCCAGACTTCTCCCAACGCAAGTCATTGTCTCATTTTTGAGGTCATTACTATTGTAGCGGATACTACTGCAAAGTATTCACTCAGCAGAGTGGATTTTGCATCATATTTAACAGGAATTTAAAAATATTTAAAGGCACTCCTCAAGAAAACCCACAACCTTCCCTTAAAATTGCAAACAGTTCCCTAATATCACTTCGATGCAGTGCATGCTTGCAAATCAGACAATTATATTAATTTCTATGACAGATGTAGGTGAGTAGGTGTACTACTACATTTTTTACTCAGAGCACAAGAGCCTGGCAGTGGTAATTGAGATCACAAATGAAAATTAACCAAAGTGGATTCATGGCAGAGAAAAATACAGCTTACACATTTTATCCGCATTCAAACAATATTTCTGCCTTGTACATACAACCTTCTGCACCAATCCTCTGTTCATGACTTGCTGGTTTTTTTCATGTATTTCAGGAGGTTTGGAGAAAGAAAATTATATCAAGTTTTTTGGTACAAGGCACAAAGTTTAATGATTGGTCAGTCATGATCTGGAATTGTGCAGTGAGAATTACAAATCTGTGAGTAAAGCTGGAGAAGTACTTCAGTGAACAATACCTGGCAGAAATTTTGCAATGGCAAACATAGAGTACTATTAAATTCAACAGTATGAAGTTTTTCCAGTTACATCCATGCTGCAAAGCTCACTTGGGAACAGAAGGGATCATTGTCAAATAAAAACCTAAATATAACTGTGAGTTAATCTGACAACAGGGCATTAGGTCTTGTTTTGTGTTTTGAGGAGACTTAGGCAAGTGCCCAAGTTGCCAATTGATTTACTTTTTAAAGTATCTACTGAAACCAAATATTAATATTACCACTAACAGGTCCTGCTAACACTGAACTCTGCAGATGCATCACTGAACACTTTTGATCTGCTATGTTCAGAAATGTATCCTTACATTACTCTTTTATTGCTAGAATTTTTTTTCCTGCCGGCTGAAACTCATTATTGTAATACAAACCTTGTAACATTAAAAATATTAAAATTCATGAAAACTTGTTCACAGTGGGAAAGCAATGACTCAGACCTGTAACTTCTCTTACACATTCTACAAGCAATATCTGATGAAATAAGTGTCAAATACTGTGACTTTATACAAATAGCACCAGTTAAAATTTCAAAAAAGCACACAAAGTACATCTTCAAAAATCTTATTTTTATTGTTTGCACTAACTGTATCATCATTAAAAGCTTTCAACTCTAACAAACTGAAGTGAGTCAGTACACACAAAAACCTATGCAAGGTCAAGCAGATCCTTGGTTACATAAATGCAGTACACCTTGGTGTGTAACAAGCCTAGGGACAGTTAATTCATCCTAACACTTCATGCACAGTCACTCCAGTTTCATGCATTTTTCAGAGCTCTTAAAAAGTTTCATTTTTTCTTTAAAGAGAAAACAGCTACAAGATTTATAGAAATTACTCATTTTTAAAACGAAATTCTTATGTCTAAATTATTAAACTGCAGCAAGGACATTTCTTCAGCTGTAATAACTTTGCTCTGCAAACAAAACAAAAAAAAAAGGAAAAAAGAATTAGTCACTTTGCTGTATTAGGCACATATCATCATTAACAGCCTAAACACTTGCCAGCTCATGCTGCATATACTCCCATTGCTGTCAAAAGTTTGTCAGGTTCAATCACCAGCTCCTGGCTTTCTCTCTGAGCTGGAATGGAATTGGGTATAAAACTAGTCATTTCTGCAATAAAGAGCTTTATCTTTTTAAATGCTGGCTGAAAACCTGAGACTTACCAGGCAAGTGCCTGCATGTGATCCCCTATCGCCCCTACAGTAACAGACTCAGGAACCAGAACAGTCCACTTGGGTTTACTCATTTCTGCAAGTGGTTTATGAACTAATTTTAAAAATTACAATAATTAATTATTAACTAGCAGTTTTGATGAATAAATTTTATTCTCTCAGTTTCTGAATGTATTTTGTTCTAGCTGATCCATTTGTTTCTGGATCTGATGCATTCGTTATTTATCTTACTTCCCTGGTATGAGTCCAGAAGTCAGCACAAGGGGGAAGGAGTGACAGAAAGCAAAAAATTAGCCCAATTCAAACACTTAGAGCTGAAATACCATAGGATTAACAACAGATAGGGCAAACATCTCAGTACATACTGAAGACGTCACAGAAGGCTGTAAGGGAATCCTGAACCAACACGGATCACTGTAAATGCAACCTGCCCAGCCCCTTAAAAGTCACAAAACAGGCTTTGTAATGCTAGATTTTAGCAAGCGAGCTTAGAACCTCCTTGTCCACATACCTGAGAGACCCCCAAAATCAAAATAAAATAAAAGTACAATTGAATTACCCTTAGGTATATTCTACTGTGCTTCCAGACTAGGTTTACCTGAAGCAAATCCTTAACCCCTAAAGATGCCAATGATGTAGGAGCAGACACCATGAAGGGATTCCCAGCAATGTTCCCGTGCCAGTTTCATTGCTTCTGTTTCATTTTCAGACCCATGACCATGTTGGGTTGGGTTAGAGTTTTGCCCTGCTTCTCTCACAGGAATTGAAGCTTTCTGGACTGATTCTTCCTGGTTTGCTAGATCTTCTAGCTCCACACCAGCAGCTATTTGCTTCATGAGAGCCTCTGGGGGAGCCCTTTGGCACATGGTGATCTTCAATACTTCTGTGGATTCGCAAGCGTGCGGGATCTTTCTGAGTTCCATGGCAATCTGATTCCAGTAAATCTTTGGATTATTTCTGAAAGCACGACAGATTGACGGCTTGCCAGTGAATTCACACCAGTAGGACATGCCTTGGCTTTTGCATTCAATTCTAAGTTTCATCTCCTCATCATCCCCACTCCTGCTCATAGTGCAAATATCTTTGTTTTTAGTCCGAAATTTGATTTCTTCACCATTGCTTCTTTTCTTTGTCTTCACCTTCTGTCCCAATCCTCCCATGCCACAGATCACAACTAGGAAAAGCAGAGTAAAACTCTTCATGGTGAGAAGAGTTGACAGAGATCCTTGAACAACACGATCCAAAGAAGTGAAAGCAGTAAGTAAATGGCTGCTCACAATTTAGTCTTGGTGCACAAAGAAGCCTCTTTTCAGCTAAACATGGGATGTAAGGGTTGGGCTTTTTTTATAAAAAAACAAATCACACTTCAGTAGGCATGTGCCCATAATTTATAGCCTGAGGGAGTGTCGAATAACCTTGGGAGTGTGAACTCCCAAGAAGGTAACAAGACAAGTCTTGTAAAAGCAGTTAAATACAGACCGATAGTTGTATAACCAAGCAGCACATTCCTATCCAGGATGAACACGTCATATTTGATTTTTAACAGATACTTTCCATTCTCCAGCTGCTTTATAGCTATCTTCATGCTAGAGCCTGTAAGACAATATCAAAGTAAAAAAAGATATAAGTGCCAAAGCAGTCTCTGCAGCTACACCTGGATGATTATAAATGTCCTGGTAAAAAATGCCAGTTTGTGGAATGGGTTTTCTGTGGATTTTCACAGTAAGCATACAACTTTAGCACTTCTTTCAGCACATGACATGCAGTGGGGATGCATGGAAGGATCAACTGCACATTCTTTGAGCCATGAAAAGATTTTTACACTTCCAATATATAAACAAGGTAAGAAATAAGGCTTGAACAAAATAAGGTATTACACACCTAAACATACACCAAACATTTGAAAGTTTTATAATCATTGTCACACCATGAGTTACTTTCAGCCAACAGAGCAGAAATAACTTATCACAGGTCTCAGCAGCAAGAAACAGGCCACAAAGCATGTCAGACAGATACTTGTGGTTTATCACTTTTTTTTTTCATGTAGATGTTTTCCTGTTCATAACAAGTGAGCTGTAAAAGCACCATAAAACAAAGGCAAGAGAACAGAAATATTTTAGTACAGAATCCTGTTGCAGTAACTAAAAACAGTGATAAGGAAAAATAACTGTAACTCCCTTGGCATTCACAAGGTCATGAGGAGAAGTCCCTCCCATGCTGTGGCAAGTCACAATACTTTTCTAGTTATTAAGACCCCCCACTAGGCACTTCTTCCAAAGACATATATGCTACAGCCAGCCTGACCTGACCAGCTACTGGAAAGGGCTGCTGTATGGTTTAGCTACTCTTCAGTAACTGTGGGGTGCTAGAATCCCTGGGTTTAAGACTGGCCATACATATTGGAACAGAATAGCATTTTGTGAATTTAGTCACTCACTAGGCAGTGCTAAAGAAAATGCCAAGGCAAAAACATTCCTTTAACACAGTCAGCAAGGCAGAACAACATAAGCTCCTTTGATAGCAGAGGGACAAGAGTCCCTTGCTGCTGTAGCAGCCCAGCTATCCTGAAAGCTGCCTGCTTGAAGATGGAGCTACCTGAATAGCCATTCTGGGTATCCTGAACCTTGTTCTTCCAGTCAATGTGCCATCAAGTTCCCCATGACTAAATACCATTTGACATGGAGAACAATCTTGTTTTCATCCCCTTTCTAAGGCTATTTTAATAGCATTTTTAGCAGAGACTTCATCTCTAGTTTTTTGCCATTAGTTCCTCCTGTCTCTTCAGTGGTGTGGCTCCAGACACATCTTACAAGAACAATGGCGTAAGACTTAAAATTCACTCTTCTATTGTTTTCTGGGGAGTCTTCTCACCCTTCATCCAGCCAGATGGAAGAATCTTCTTGCCCACCTCACACTTAATTTCAAGGATTTTAAATTGCTACTGCAAGCACTCAAATACCTCCTGTGACACACAAATGTAATGTTTACACTTTGTTATGCACAACAGCACTGAGAGTTCCTAAGATAGAAACTAAAGAAATCTGTCTCTCTAGTTGTAATAATTGCTGAAGAGTCCAATACAATTTAGAAGTTAATTTATACCAGTTTCAGATCTCTTGTTCTCAAAGTTTTTCACATCTAATCACGAAAACAAATCAACTACAAGGATAAGGAGAAATACCAAAGCTTAGACTCACATATATTTCTGTATTACAATTACTATGCTACTACCAAGTGTTTGTCTGACTCCCATCTGACATTTCAGTCCTGTGTTTGCCTGTGCTTCAGATTAAACGGTTTGTGGTCTCTCATATCAGTAGAAAACAGCTGTCCTTTAACACGGTAAGCTAGGACGCCAGCAGTGAACTATGGGAGCTGAAGAACCAGCAAATGTTTAATTCTGCTGTCAGTGCTACAGAAACAGGTCATATGGATATCCTCCACAAGTCATGAGCTTGAATCCTACCATCTCTGCATAATTCACATCCTTGGTGGAAGTTAGAGGCTCCCTCACCCAGAGTCAAAGTTCTTTCAGTCCTTCCTGCTCCAAAAGTGAAAGTCAAATATAGCAAAAATTTTTAATCAGGGTAAAGAAATTCACTCTCATAAGATTTTAACTCCATGCAACTCTTCTGAGAGATGTTTTGCGCAACAAAACAAGGGCGAACCAAACATAAGGTAGTTAAGCAAGTTCTTTTTTATTTAAATGAACTGGGAACATTTTCTCAAATTAAAAATAGAAACTTTTAAAAATCTGCAGTTCTGAACATTACATATACACATATGCTACATACTGTCAATTAGAAATGTTTCCATTTATGACATAAAAATGAAAAATTTAAGGTTATTCTGGATTCAAGACTGGTATAACTTTTCGGCATTTTTAAAAAATTATATTAATGACTTACAGGATTATCCCTAGTTCAAGACAATGAATTTTGAAACAAAGTTAACAATACTGAAATATGAAGAGATACTATTTTAGATCAATATATTGACTACTTCACCTGCTGGAAAGTTTTACACTGGTAACATAGTTTTGGCCTTGTTGGTAAATTCCGTTGTTAACTAATTCTGCAATTCAACCATATATCTAAATTCAAGGAAATAAGTCTAACAGTACAAATCTTAACTCCAATTGCTAAACAGATTTGAATTTCAATATTGTAAATCACAGTTCAAAATTATTTAGCAAAAATACTATCACCGCTTCCAAAAGAGCCACAGTGATGCTATTAAGGACATGACCGAAGTGGGTGTGAAAGAAGAAAAGCAAGACAGAGAATGTAAAGCATTCTAAAGATCGCCAACATAAGACATCCCTCATGCTCTTTTTGAGTACTACTGAACTCTAGAAAGCTTAGCATTTTCACTGTATTATGCATCCAACATACTCCCAACCCTCCCACCCAACGTTTAAAAACAAACTTCTCCAAAATGTCCCTCTCAGGTCTATACAGCAAAACCCACTAAATATTAAATAATTAAAAAAAAAAAAAAAAGGAGAAAACAAAGCTGCAACTGAACTTCTCAGACACACAAAGAGACACTGCGGATCCCATTACAACTATAATTTAGTCCAATGTAGTCATTCAAGAGCACCAAATAGCAACACTGATCATGCTGGTAAATTCATTTGTGAAGAGTATTATACAATATTAAAATATTAACTAAACACTCAGAAGTTTTAAGAAAAATGTATATACAAAAGTCTCTGTATACAAAATGTATTTTTATGTAAACGTGTATGTACTGTATTTAACACAAATCAACAATTTAAGATAAGAACTTGCACAATTGTCAGAGAATTGCTAGGCAAAGGTTGTTAATCTAATTAATTTATATACTGTGATGTAAGATAGAAAGCCCAGTGTAAAAAAGTAAAAAACCAAAAAAACATTTTAATTCAA
This sequence comes from Dasyornis broadbenti, assembly GCA_013397935.1. Classification (NCBI taxonomy): domain Eukaryota; kingdom Metazoa; phylum Chordata; class Aves; order Passeriformes; family Dasyornithidae; genus Dasyornis; species Dasyornis broadbenti. The sequence continues at coordinate 585,582 of VZRN01001778.1, read as the reverse complement.
GCCTTGAACAGTGGTATTTAAGAGGCAGTGCCCTGATCACAAAATATTCTGTACAGTAGTTTATGGCATAACATTCAATAGTATATTTGGGATTTACAGTACAGCTGGCATAAACAAGTGGCTCAGGATTTGTCAGATGAATGGAAATGCCAATACACTTGGAAGAATAACGATGTACTCCTGTAGAAGAGTCTTGAGCCTCATTTATATAGCCTGGAAACAATAACAGTAACAATTCAGGAAAGATTTTATAAAGACAGAATTTTAATGTAACTTAAGCAGAATGAAGGGCTAGATTTTCATATGAACATCAATACCACTGAGTAGCTTTTTTTATTTTTAGAACTTACACCACTCATATTGCAGAAATCAGAGCAGCCTTCCTAAAAATGGTAAAGTAGTAACAGACCTAGAATTGACTTAAGCTTATTACTTACCCCTTAACGTTTCCAGTATGTGTTACCACTGTTCCACGGAGCTACACCAGGAAAAAAAACCACAAAACAAATGCATCATTTTCTTTTGCCCACAAAGGGAACAGAAATACTGTGTCTAATTTAGGTGAGATAAGCTCAGGTGGCATAAGCTATTCTCAGTCTTTTACTCCTTTATCAAGCATTTTTCAAACAAGAGGAAATAGATTCATGGTTTTCTCCACCAACCTTTCAGGTTATCTTTGTTTCATGATAGAAATAAATAGTTGGATTGCCTATTTAACACCTTTCTTTTGTGAATTTAATCCAGCCTCACGTTTTGCTCTCACAAAAATGATGGCTGCATTTGAGGTTATTTGTATCTTTGACATGTGTATAAAAATACCTGTGTGAGACACATATACCTCATATAGCTCTCACTGTACTTACATATCTTAGTGTTATAAAAACACTTTCATCACTTTCCAGCAGAATTATTCAGCTGATTTTGGAGGATAAAACAACCCCAAACCCAACTCTACAGGATTCTTTAAACCTGTAAAAGTATAGGTGTATAGAGATCTATTCAGATCTATTTCTCACAAAGTATTGCCAGAAATAATTTGCAGGAAAGGAGAAAAATCAAGGACAGCATAAAAGCAAAGACTATGCTGAAATGAAAATTAAAATCAAGATTTTATTCATATGGGAATGCCAAATGGAGAAATTCAAAGCATGTATGACATAATTAGCGGTTTTTCAAATTATCTCAGCACATCAGAAGACCATACTGCTTCAAACTGAATCTTTAAATTTTATCACGGAAGCCCACTTTGAGTAACTTAAAATTTAGGAAAAGTAAGTCAGGACTGAACTAGTGGATCTTTGTGTAAATGATTATTTTATGCTAATAGTGTTTAGGTTGTTCAGCAACACTGAGTTAAACAACTTAAATATCACAATAAAACATGCTATGAATCTCAAGAGTATTAAGCCATAATAAAGATTCAAAGTCAGAAAAAGACTTCTAAGGCCTGAGAAATAATTCGTTTTCTCTTATGTAAAATATTGAAAGTCCTTAAAACTGAGAGTCTTTTGATATGTCAGTGGAGAGTACTTCGGAATTAAACTCCTTGTCAGTTAATTTGGGAGTAAGAACCCTTAAGTTGCAGAACAGATCACAAAAATTGTGATCATAAATATCACTAAAAATATTGTTATATAAAGATTTCCTTCAGAAGGAGATAAAGAATGAAGATTTGGTCAGTAAATAATTATTGTAAAATACTGTTCTAAATAATAATATTAACTACCATCATCATAATAATCATCATTATTAGATGTAACCATAAACTCTGGCAAGATCCAAACTTTGAGCTCTCTCAGTATTCTGCTGTTATTTAAAGCATAGTGGTACCTTCTCTGCAAATACTCAACCTATACATTCAGTCATGAAGTTGCAAGGTAAGGTACAGTGAGCTACAGATTTCAGTCATAAATTCAATCCTTCCTTAAGCAACCTGCAAATTTTGCAAACCCAAATAATGAGGTTATGGGAGATCCTGTATTATCCCTCTGGAAACTGAGTCTTACAACTAGCTAATGTTTTACAGCCCAGAAGCTGTAGAGGCAGAAAAGAACCCCCATCTCCTCCTTTTTTTAAACATAACTTGAGCTTCTTTTTACATTCCAGTCCTTCCCATGCGCGAACACCCATTTTCTATGTTCATGCTTTCTGCATACCTGGATCACTTGCCTTCTGCATAGGAGATCTTTTCTCACCGTTTAAAAACTAAAACTACTCAGGAGCACAAATGCATCCCATCCTATCATTTTCATGTGCTCTCAGAGCTTTTTAATAGGTTTGTCAATTTAGGACCACCCACTGTGCTGACTAATACCTGATTACCTGGATTTTAAGATCAAATTTAGGCAATTGCTTTGTTAAGTTGCAGGAAATTACTACTATATCTGTTGTTACGTAAAGAACATTATGTAAACTATACATCATACAGCATTTGCTACAGTGAATAATCATGCAAGCAAAACCAAACTGAGAATTAAAAGATTCACTTTAAAGAATGAAGAAAATTGAACAGGTGATTAAAAGAGAAGCTGAAGTAAGGACACATGAAGGCATGCAGTTTCAGACTTGGTTTACCTTGTAAAAACAGGATTGTGTATACCATATAAATGTTCTTTATGATAACCATTATTACAATTTTCTGTACTGTAATAAAATAAATACACCAAGAAAGACCACGTTAACTATGAGATGCACTATGTACAGTATGGCTTCGAAAACATGTACATGGATGATGCTATTATATGCAAAGATAAACTGTGTCTGTACAATAGAATATAACTTTTCCTTTGTAACATTCAAGAGTTACGGTATAATTATAATTTTACATTTTATAGTATTTTTATATTCTCCAAAAATCAATTCATTATTTTTCTATTGTTGTTGAGTTGGAGACTCTAATATATTCTATCAAGTCTGGTGAAACAGAACATGTTACCTCTTTTGAAGTAATAAGTTACATTAAAAATATAAACACTCCCACATTAATAAAATAATTTTAAAAAATATCAGCAAAAATGTCTTACATTTTCATGGGTATATTTTCAACACTAAAAAACACAGAAAAGGAGGAGTAATTAACTGGACACTAATAGGTGAGTAATTTCAGCTGTACATGCCTGTTTCTGCTCTACTGACTTGTAAATGTGCAATGAAAAACAACCACTGTGACATGTGAGAAATGCAGTGCACAGGCTAACTGAACAATGACCAAAACAACGAGTAGAAAAGAAAATAGTACGAAAAAAATTGATAGGAAAATACGTAAGAATAGTTATCATAAAGTAAAATGCCAAGTCCCTGAGACAGAGGAACTGCAATTGAAAAAGGAAAGACTGGTTAGGAACAACTAAGAGAGCAAGAAAGCAAGTAATTAATTCAAGGAGATTACAAATCAGGCATAATTCACCTTAACAGGCTACTTAGCAAAGCTAATAACGTGCACATTTGGAACTTATCTATATAAATGCTGCTCACAATGCTGTGAACACCTCATTGTGACATAGATTTCTGAAAGCCAGAGCCAGTAATATCTGCAGTCATGGCAAGTCAAGGCTGCCAAGGACCACCTGCATGAACCACTTTGCAGGCACAGACCCAAACCTGCAGAATTTCACATGAATGTGCAGTTCTAACCTGGCAGCACAGGGTTAAGGATTATAGAGCCTTCATATGAAACACTAGAAAGAACATTTTAATCCATTTGCCATTTAGCTTATTTTGGAATATATATACTTACTCATCATATACGTCCTCTGTATCCATTCTACGATAGTATTTAGAGAGTTTTACAGCAAAAATTATGGCAGGAATTAGAAACATTGAAGAGCCTCCCAAACCAAACCAGAAGGTATTCTGAAACAAAAGCAAAAGCAAAATCAAGGCAAAAAGGGTCACAGAGAAAACTAATCAGAAAGGTACTGAACCCTTGCTTGATATTCTAAACACTGTTACCAGAAGAACATAGTGGACATTAGTTCTTGCAGTTCTTGTCAAAATATGAGTTTCCAGCACTTTCTCAAGGTACTTCATAACTTGCTAACTGTAGCCCTGTTTGTGTAACTAATTTCATTATTATACAGTTGAACTGAGTTATCACCTGATGTTAAAATGATGGTTTTTCAAATTTGATTTCTATTGGCTGGAGGCATTTTGACTTCCAAGTGACTCAGCTAAGTTTTATCATCAGGAAAATCATGGTCCGTCTCTCACCAGATGGTTAATAGCTCCACAAAGGAGAACAGAAGCTCTGTAATGTATGAGCTATTCAAAGAGTACAACATAGGTTAGGAGGTTTTCATGGTTAAGCATTATCAAGATTAAACATTTCATGGTTAAGCATTTATCAGGGTTAGAGTGCTTTGGCTTGGACTGATTACGTGTATTACTGGTAGTATCATTAGGATCTGGCTAAAAATGCCATAAAGCTAAGTGATAGCTAAGAAGTGTTTTAGATACTTTCTAGGCACACGGTGTCTTACTTTACTTTTAATACATGCTGTTCTCTTTCCAAGCTCTTTTGGCAAGATGAAAAAGCTAATATTGCCCTTACATCCTGCTACAAGTCATGCTCATAGTCTCCAACATATAAAAATTAATCAAGAGCTATCTGCTACAAGTCAAGTGATAAAACCTCATTTGGGTTTTCTAGATATCAGGAAAGATACTTGAAAAAGTCTTCCCTTGGTATTTTCCATTTGCTTCCTGCCCACACCTCAACCCTATAAGTTAGCAACAGTTACAGATGAAACTTCAGATCTTTCTGCTTTTTCCATTTTCCATTTCAAGGTGGTTCAGAATAAGTTCATTTTACAGAATTCTTGCTAATAGAAGATTAAGTTTAGCGAAAACCTAAAAATTCCAGCACTGGTTTGTCTTTGGACTTGATACAGATCAGAACATATTCCTTGCATAACTTTGTATGTGATACTTCTCATACATATTATCTTACTTCAGAATAGTCTAGCCAGAATAATTAAATGCAGGTGTATGTTGAAACAATTTTCCACACAATGCCCCAAACCTGAGTAACAAAATGTTTCTTACCACAGAATCAGTTATGTAGCTGCATAAAAAAATATCTACTGCTGTATCTATCACATTGGCAATAGGCTTGCATGCCGCAACTTCCATGGCAATCTGAAAGAAAGATTTAAAAAATACAGTTTGAAGTATTTAACAGAATAAAATAACAATCTCTAAACTTGCCTGGAGTTGTAGATTGCTAAATTGTTATGTCTTACCCTATCCAAATTCAAAATAAACACCAGTAGGATATGCTATCAACTGAAACTCTTTTAAACATTAGCTTACTTTCTCAAATGCTGCAGCTGAAGAGAGAAAAATAAAACAAGATGCTAACGACATTAATTTGAACTATGCAGGGTCAGGTTCAGTGCAGTATTAACACAAATGGCAGATTTCAGGCTAGCCCTGAAAATGATACTGTTAAAATTTGCATTGCATTCCAATCAACACAACTCAATATTTCCATTCTGCAAATGCAACAGAACTATAGAAGACTGATTTTCCCGCTCAGAGAAAGTACAAATGTATTAAAACCTGGAACTACAAAACACACTAAGTAACATTATTATTAGTAGTACTACTACTATTACTACCACTACTACTACTACTGTTTAGCTTTTTAATTTTTTTTAAACATAGCTTCTCTCAACAAACTAAATGCACCTTACCGACTCCTTGACCCACTCAGTGTATTGCTCAAAGTAGCCAACTATGGTATCCATGTACTTTTTTGTCTCCTAGGACCCGATAAAAGAGAACAAAAGCAAGTTAACCTGTAGCTCCATGACATCATACATTAATGTACTTTGATCAAATAGAGCTTACCTGGACAATAACTTGAGAAGCATTGTTGTTTATGAGATTCTGGGCAGCATTAACAGCACTAATGACATTTTTCACCTTAACCTGGAGAGGAAAAGATGGTATATAAACAAATCCCCTTAAGGCTGTTGCAATGGCCCTACAGCAACTGCCAGGAACCTATTCTCTTGATAAACCAGAGGCACCGTCTTGTCAACACAAATGTAATTCCAGACAAAACATGAGCCTGCCTAAGGATTCATGATCATATCAACATTCTCTCATTCTGAAAAATGATGTATCAGGGTTACGACCTGGTATCTTTTCCTGGAACCTACACAACTAATTTATACAGCAGGATCAGTTTTATCTTCCACTCTCTTTCCTTTCCTTAAGTGTAGAAATATTTAAATCAATGTCTCTATATACACTATAGACCCCATGGTGCACAGGAAAAAACCAGTGGGCTATAACTATCACAACTCTTGATGACTAAAGTAGGATTCCATACAGCCAGAATATGCCCCTAATCAATATCCTGAAGGACTGAGATGCTTTTTCATTATACATACAACCCGATAAAGTCTCTCACAGAACACACACAAAGGATAGTGTACACAGAGCCTGAAAATGTAAAGATGTTTCTTAAATATACTTTAGAGTCAAACATCATCCCTTTCTTATCAACACCTTACTTCATGGCTTCTTCTCTCCTGAACCGATTTCAAATCACAGATTCTAACAGATACCTAGCTGCTCTGCTGCTGTGGATGGGTGAAAACTGCAATGGGAAGTACTAAGGTAGGTATGGCACATAAAGTTACTGTGACTATGACCATGCCACTAGTGTGGCTGGATTCTTGCTACCAGAGCCAAGGCAGTCTGGTAGCACCAGAAAGCTTTGCTTCCAGGAAAGTAACTATCCTGTTGCTCACTCTGTGGCAGTGTGAAGCCAGCTGGTCTCACTGTGGTGCAGGCACCACTTAGAGAGGAAATATGGGCCGCCCTGCCAAAGCCTCCATACAGATCCAGGATCCCGGAGCAAGGCTGATGGTGCAGAAGCAGGACGGTAACGAGTACAACTTAAAGAAACAGATCCCTGTGGGAGCTGGGCATAGAACAAGAGGTGGTTAAGGACGTGAATCATAAAGCGCTCTTTTGTCAGTTATACTTTTGCATTGTGTTTCGTTGTTGTTCTCCTCAAGGTTTGTATTCAACGATTCTAGAAAAAACCCCCTACATTTTGAAGAAAATAAATAACACACTATATAGAATGGTACTGAAGCCTATTTTATCACCTGACAAATTCAATTTACAATTCATACTCCCCAAACATTCTTTTAGTTTTCTCTTTATGCAGAAGAGAGATCTAAATCCTTGTTACTACCTGAATGCATTGCAATGTCTTGCAATGACAGATCAGCTAGAAAACTGTACTGAAAATATATGCCCTGCATATGTGGTAGAAGGATTTAAAACACAAAAATGTTCCTGTTGGCGGAAAGAAAAGCTTACCATAAGTTCAGATGATGTCCTCTTCAGTAACCTAATGCTCTGATTTAAAGTGCTCTATTGGAAAGCAGGGGAGAAAAAAGCTTCAAGTCATTACTACAGCTAAGAGCCCACCTGTTTTAAGCTTATATTCATGCTTTGATCTTCTACAGATTATTTTGTTATTCATACTACATATCACATTAGATAAAACAGTAACAACAACTGCATTAAAATTTATACATTATGGGTTTAATCATCGAATCAGAACTTCACCTACAGCACTGATTTAAATAAAGTTAGAAGCAATGAACTGAGTAAGATTTAGTTGGAGGGAAGACAGAACAGTTAAAATCAGACCCAAGAGTTCAGAGACTTCTATATTGTGCAATTTCTGAAGGGAAAAAGCACTTACCCTAGCTTTAACATATTTCTTGACAGTCAGTTTTGTAAAAGAAAAAAGAGATGAGAATAATTAGGAGTTAATTAGGAAAGAACAGCACAGAATCAGAGCGGACCAGAAGACCTACTACTTTTCTGTAAGTGGACTTTCATAGGGGCAGAAATACTGTATCAGATGCTAGGATAAACTAAAATTCTTCATGTTAGAGGAAAAAGCAACACCTAATATGTAGGAGATTCACAACTTGATACTATACAAGTTCATGTCTGGCAAAATCAAGCAGAAGCTTTATCTCATCAATAAAAAAGACTTTGGCTCTAAATACTATTCTCAGAGCTTCCAGATCCAATACTGTTAGGTGCCTGCTAACTCCAAGAAATAAAGTGCCAAAGTCATAATGGCTATTATTACTGAAGACAAATGACAAGAAAAAAGAAAATGAGTGATTTAAGGGGTTTTAGGGTTAGAGTTTTGTAAAGTTCTTCCTTGCTGCTTCTTCTATTAATATATAATCACAAATAGCTGTAGGAAAAAATAGGGAAGAAACAGACCATTATTTTAGACAGCATTATAAAAGTGTAGTATTTTAATTAGAAAAACTATTTATTAAACCCATACTTTAACCAGATTACTCTTCATTGACACGATCTGTCTTCTAGAAGTCCAGTTTTCTAACCTCTTTAAGAGATTTAGACATTCATATTTTCTACAAGTATGTCTCAGTATTGCTTTAATGTTTTACCATAGCTTGCTCCAGTGGAACGACTTGCTGGTTATGAATCATTCGAATGTTGTTTGCATGTCCTTTTAAGGCATTTTCCAGTGCTCCTTTTGGCTGCAAAAAATGTAATTATGCAGTATTGTTCAGTAACCCCAAAGCTTTCCAACAAAACAAAAAACAATGAAAGTTACACATCCACTCCAAAACAACTCATGCTAAAAATGAGATACAGCAAACGAATTCTTCAACACAAGGAGGGGGGAAAAAAAAAATCACTGTATTAATAATTCAAACCTCAGCAACTAAACCAGATATATTATCTTGCTTTTCTGGTTATAATATTATCAGGACAGATTTAAATGAAGAGAATTTTCACATGGTGCACTAAGTCATTTTAAATACAGAAGAGTAAGCACATCCCCCTCGCACTTGCCAAAAGCCAAACTTCACTGCAAGATCCCTGCAGCACTGCACCCCAGCTGGGACAAGCATCTCCCAGTCATGGGTGCTTACTTTTGTTTTGCCAAAGTGGACATCACCCTGAGGCACCCTCTGCTTTCTGAGGGGCACAGAAATGCAAGTATTTGCACTTAGAAAGGTGCCTGTGAAAGGCATTTTCTATTTTTGTGGCTCCCACCTTTCAGTCAGAAGGTATGAGTTTCTGCTCTGATTTTCAAGTCCAAATGCCTGTCTGGAGCTCATGCCCATTGCAAAATCCTATAAAATTCGGTTATACTCTCAGATATAAATTTATTTTGCATTTCCTTTTGGTAGCAAAACCACTTGGCTCCCTGCGTACACACTGAATACACACTGCTAACTCCATTTTGAATGTGTAATAATGGCAGACCTCAGTGCTCAGAGATGTGTTTGCTTCCTGTGAAGTGTTCATGTAAGCACTCAGCTGGGCCACTGAGCAGTTTCATGATGCTTCATCTCCTGTACTGACAAGGTAGAATAATTTCCCTAACCACACATGTCAGTGGTATTGCTCTCTCCTCCATACCCTGACACCTTGGTTTGATGTAAGTTTTATTTCACTTGCTCTTTCCAGTGTAAAAATCTATGTTCAATTTTGTGCAAGGTACCAAAAGATGGAAACTAGATACCCCAAATTAATTAATTTAAAAAGTTTTTCGTTTGTTTTTAATTGATGGTTCTAAGAGCTATCACTAATAACAAAGTGAGATTATAAAATATCCTTGGAAACCAGTACCATTTTTTAAACCATGTAACTTTTGTAATACCCTATATTATTGGTGTTTAGGCCTCTTTTTTTAAACATTTCATAGATTACACTAACTAGCATCACAAGAAAGAAAAAACATACACTGTAACAGTGAACACATTTACTTATTTACAAAACTGTCTTTTATATGAAGGAATTACTCTATCTGATCTATTCTCAATTCTGATGCTTCCTTAACATTCTTCTAACTGAAGAAAAAATCATTCAAATAATCTTTTCCATCATTTTCCACCAATTTTTCTTTCATCTAGGACCTTAAAATGTAAACACCATAATAGAAAATACTCAAATGGAGCATTTCATTCATTTCTCAAACAAATGGTGCAATTGAAGAAAATACACTTTCAAAGCAGAAAATGTACAAGAGTTTACAAAAATCAGTAATTACCAACATTTAAAATACAGCTCATATGCAACATTGTTCCTCAGTGTTTTTCCTTACATGACAATGCACCCTATATGTAAATATCAGAAGTAAAAAAATTCTCCCATATAAAGTCTACTTTGCCATGAATTTATACTTATATAGTATATAAATGATATATTTTATGTATTATTGTATTACTGAACTGAACTTACCAGCTGGTCTGCTCTTGCTTCTAAATCATTAGCAAATGAGAGAAGATCAACCTTGGTAACACTTTTATTGATCTGAAAGATGTGAGCAGTAAGAAAAGGAGTATGTTGTTATTGCATTTAGAGACAGTTTGCACTTAACTACACAACCTACTCTGTCTACCCCTTATTATTTTTAATATTTATTGACCTTAACTTCTGAAGTTTTTTCTTTACTTTTATGATCCTCCAAAGCATGGTGTTCCACACAAAAGCAGATTTTTCCAGTTTGCCCGTTGTTAAAGAAACACTTCATTTTATACTTTGTCCCAGTCATGTCTCTAGTTGACTACCAGTCTCACCTCTGTCAAATATGCTGAAAAGTCTATCCCATCTATTCCTGAAGAGCTGAAATTCAGAAGATTCTCTTTCCCAATTTCATCCAGCAGAATGATTTTGCTGAGGTTTATCTGAATATGTTCAATTTTAAGTGCTACATCTTCTGTATACTGAGAGAGATACAAAAGAAAGCACAAAAGTAGTTTGCAGCTAGCACATATTCTGCTATAGCCTCTGCCCAAAGCATCTTGTTCTTGCTGACTCCTCATTTCCATGAAGAAGCACACATTGATTTTTGCTCACGTCAGTTTAATTTAAGTTCAACAGAATCTAGCAGGTAATGCTGGTGGTAATATTCTTCCCCTCCCTGCAGTATCCACTGTATCTAGCCATGCCATGTTCTAACCTGCCTTTGTTTCTTTTATACCAATGGACTACTTGCCTTCCATTCTATTTTAACTAACATCCCTCCAGGAAATGTTATCCTTAAGAATGCTAAGTTCTACCCCTGGCCCTAAGAAAGGAAACCTAGGGAAGTCAGTATCTCAGCTGTGGCCAAGGCAGACACTCTTTGCCACAGGACTGGACAAGACTCCTCTAATTACCTTTAGCAGTGACTGAAGATGATTTGCTTATTGTTACCTGAACTCTTCCTGCACTGCACCCAAACTATGTTATCTGCAGTGGCTGCAGAGCAATAGTTGAGGAATTTGAAGATCTGACTTCCTTCACAGCCTCCTCCATCAGTTCATTGTGGAAACTCCAAGTAATTTTCCCTCTTAGTGAATCTTCCTTGTTCATTTTCATTGTATATTATTTGGGGCAGGAACTGTATCTATTATGTAGGTACAGTGCCTGGCAGAATGGAATGTATCCTCAAGGGATTGCTGTAATGAAGACAGGTATTACAGGCAACCCCAAAAGCAGTAGTCCTGTAACGGCAGCGCAGTCGTGTATCATTACAGCTTAACTGAAAAGATGGTTTTATCCCAACTACTTCCAACCAAACTCAAAACCATTCTTAGAACCAAGGTGTATCATATCCTGGATCAACGTAAGTCTGACTGGAATCAGAGGAGAACACACCAAGACAAGTGTTCATATAAAAAGAAGCCTGTCATTGAACACCATAAGCAGCCTTTGGAAGCTGCTAGACTTCAACCTTCCACGCAAGTTTCAAAGTTAAAACAAACATTATTATCAGCGCATAAAAAAAGCACCTCAGAAAATCTTCCATGGCCCACTAAGACCGGTAAAACACTTCTTATTTGTAAACAGAATTCTTTCTTTCAGATTAGCTTGGACAGCTCTTGCCTCCCTGCAGGATGTTTTGTCTATAAAAAACAAAATCCCATAAAATCCAGATATGCTATATGTTGTTTTAAGAGACAACATCCTTCAGAAACAATCATGCACTCACTCATAGTTTCTTTACTTACCATAGTAATATTTAAAAGCTCATTGATGTTGAACAGGTGTTCTAGGTGAAGGGAAGTATAAATTCCTTTGTTTTCCTTGCAATCACTAAAAAAACACAAAAATACAGATCAGCCTTAAAATTACCTTGAGGACCAAGTGTTAAGAAAATGATTAACAATTGTTTTCTTATTCTAAAAAAATCAGTCATTTAGAAAAAAAAAAATACTGATTACATTCTTTGAAGCTCATAAGAGAAGTGGTTAATATTTTCTGAAAGATGCAAAATATTTTATCAAATAGCTTGACTAGTATTGTCGTACAGTATTATGCTATCTCTAATAATACTCATATATAACTCAATACTCTAATAACTCATATATAGGAAAAATTGCTTTTGCTTCTGAATCACTAGAAAATCAGAATGTCTTCTGGAAAATGTGCAATTTTTGGATGTGCCTGAAATATGAAGCATAAAAGAAACCACAAAACCAGTATGTTTAAATTTAAGGAAATAAATAAGAATTAAATACAAACTGAATTAAATCTTAATCATAACTCTAATACCTGTACACTTTTTCAAAAGTCAAGTTAACATTTGGATTTTTAAAGAGGATGCCAGCAAGATAGTTTTTCCAGTGCTGATTTAGTAAGTAAGGTGTATCCAAAATCTAGAAGACAAAATTCAGTGATGTTACTACAATTATATAAACGGTCTTTTGACACATAACAGCATCTAAGCTTATCACATACTAATGAAAAACAAGCAAAACAGTGAATTCAAACTCTCTGGTGCAGAAAGTGAGTATTAAAGCTTCCCATCACCAAGGAACATAGAATCAGAAAAATCTGTCTCCAAAGGAAGACAGGCATGCAGTATTAACACTGCAAAGCAAATTAAACCAAAAAAGGATGAATGTCTCTATTTGGTTTGTAAGTAGAAAGTAAAACCAGATCCAAACTCACTTGAAGTGTCCTACAAAAATGATATGCCATACAGAACTGACAAGACCCTTGGGACTCATGGGGATTCTGTTAATTGTTTAACAACATGAATAACCTCACCTTGAATAAATTTTTATCCTCAAAGGGCTCACAGACCAGTTTTTCTACATTTCCACCTGTGACAAAAGTGAGCACCACTACAACCATCAGCACCCAGGAGAAAAGAAAACTGAATCCAACACCACTGAAAAAGAAGTAAGTCGAGTAAGTTTTTGCTTTACAAGAACATAGTGTGTATACATACACATACACACACACATACTTGGGGCAACAGTGAAGCCAACAGTTAGCAGCTATAACAGAGATATGAAAACTGATAGATGGTTGAAATACTTCTGTTTTCCAAATATGTTCTTGCCCTCTGAATCACCTTAAATGTTTCAGTCCTGTAAAATCTTTAGCTAAAACACATTTGAAAGCTTGCACTTGCACTGAGCATGCAAACTGTTTTAAGAATTACATTTAAGGGCCAAAAAACCACACAATTTTCTTTTTTAAATTCTACTCTCTAGCCTTGTGCTCTCAAAGAAGTTTTAGACAGGTTTCAGGTGCAATCTTCTCCTGTACCCAGCAGGAATGACATTAAATCACTACTAGGCACTTTTCAACCCCAAACATTCAGAAACACTCTCAGAAGGTCAAGTGTTTCTTGTCTCCTTGCATGGCTTTTTTTAAATTCTGAGCAAATGTTCAAGTTGCTAAAAAGCTATGAATTTCCCCTTATATATTCTCTGTCCCCAGTTTTTGCAGTTTCCAAAGGGGCTTGCACAGAAATTTATTAGCCACAGACTCACCTTATAATGACAGATTCAGAGGTTTTATCTTTCAGCTGTGATCCCCAGTAAAAGAACAACCCCAAATCCCCAAGTCCCTCAGTGTAAGTATGTGAAATCAATATTTATTTCTATTTTTCTTCAGCAGATATATGCAGGTAACAAACCAAATTCTTTTCATAGCTATGTCCTTCAAAAACTCAACCAAACCAACCTTCTACAGGTACCTTTATTTATTTTTTCACTGATAAGTGAAACTTACGCCATAAGAAAGTTTCCTCCAGTGTTGGAAATACAGCCTCTGGTTGTTGGAGAAGCATGTTTATCATAACCACAGGTACCACACAGCAAACCAAGATAGTAAAAGACCAGAATCAGGACCACCATGCAGCACAGAATGAGACATCCCAGCCACCTAAGGAATAAAGGATAAAGCTCTTTGTTATTTTCACACGAAGAACACACTGGAGACCTTCAGGAGACATCATGGAATACTATATTCCCAAATGGCCCACATGTGGTTCTGTCTGAGCAACCAGGGTCAGCAAAGGCAAAAGTATTTGCTACATTAGCATATCTTTTGGGCCAGCACACAGTCCCTGTCGGATCGCAGTCAGCTGCTCCTGAAGGACTAGGGAACAAACACCAGAGGAACAAGATGTTCCCAACCCCAGTTACTTCAGGTGGACTCTGCTGAAGTGTCAAGGTGCTCCAAGTGGGGCAAACAATTACTCAGAGGAAAGAGATGTTCAAACATCTGCTCAAAATTTATTCAAGAATCAACGGAGAAATTAATGAATGTGGACTGACCATTGCTGATGAAGTACATAGTTACTCTTACTGCGAGGCTTATGTTTTGCACACTCCGTTAGGCTTGTCACTGTAAATAACTATATTTAAGACTGTAAAAACCTAGGCTTTATGTGTCTGTGCTGGATTTCTTTCAATGTATGGAACAGTTAATGGAACTTTATCAGGAGAAAAATCTTGGACAGGAAATGAACTTTCATCCTCTCCCAATTCACTCTGCACTTCTTTTTCCCTTCTGTTGTCACTTCTGTCAGCTTTTATTTTTAAAGTTCCCTTTTCTCCTCCCTGTACTTTTGTAGAGAAAAATCTGTAAAAGAAATATTGTAATAAACATGCACGGCCAATAAAAAGGAAAACATGAATGCTGTCAGGCATATTTATAAAAGAATGCTTATTAAGAACAAATAATGCATCTGTAATTAAGAAAGGAATAGACAGAAAGTAATTTAAACAACTACAGGCTTATTGGTTTCATTTATACTTGAAGTACTATTAGGTTAGGTTTGACAAAACCAGGCATTTTAGTGCTGTGTAGATGAGATGTGTTCTCCTGTAGCAGAATAAAACAATATATTTATTTGATTAAGTGATCTTCAAAGAAAATATCAATAAACTTGTCAAATTAAGGCTCACCACAAAAACTGTCAGATAAGAAATGGGCTTAAGGTAAGATTCTAAGAGATGTTCTAAAAGTTCAGTCTTCTGTTCACTTTTATTTATCACTGCATTAAAGCCAGCAACACACATTCTGTAGCAGTGAAACTGATTATGACACAAACACAGAAGCAAATATTGATTATAAAATCAACTGAAGTATCAAACAAAATGTAGGGAGAATTTGATGAGCTTGAGGACAGAAATTACTAAATCTGGGCAAAGATAGATGGTATGAAATGAAAAACTTTACACTTCAAAATATGAGGTTACTCAACTATAAGAGACACAAAAGTCTCAAAGAGTATGTTTCTCTCAAGGTACAACCAACCACAAGGACAAGTACTACACCAGTAGGGGCAAGCACAGGTGCACAAAGATTTACAAGGTGTGAAGCAGAATCCCTGCTACTCCTCCTCTGCAGTACAAAAGGTACAGTAACAAGGGACTGGATTCAAGGTCTCTCTGGTCCTATACCCTCATGTTTACCAGCAACTCAGTTAAAACAAGACCTAGATAAAAGGTCACCCTGGCATTACGAAACGATCAGTTCCTTTGTGTGTTATATCTTTGACATCTACCTCTATCTATCCTTCCTGAGAAAGACCTGAAGGTCTACAGAGTAGAAACTACCTCTTGCTCTGTGGTGAAACAGCACCCAATTATTCATTAGCTCTGTTTTTGACTTCTACCAAAATGCCAGTACCAAACAATTGCTTGATAGCATCTTTCTTTCACTGTGTTCATTATCAGTAGTTTACTTGCCTTTATCGAACACTAAAATATTATAAAATATTACCAATGGGTAGCACTTCAGTCCTGCCTTATTTATTGTACATACCTGTAGAAATCGTACTGCTCCACTACTGGAAAATAATCCTGAACATATGCCTCACTCTGTGTAAGATACACCATCAAATCTGCTAAAATCTTCTGAACAGGGAGTGCTTTTGTGAAAGTGGTAATATTTGAACCAATGGATTCCAGCACGCTTTTGATATCTAAAAGAACAAACATATTTCACTGTTACAGATCCATAGAGGAAATTTACATTCCATGTATGCATTATAAAATGCTATTAAGCCATTTGCCACATGTAACAAGCAAGCCATGAAGACAAGTGTGAGGAAGCCAAAAGCAGGCAATGAAAGCATCAAGCTTCGAAGTAGCACAATGGCATTTCAAAATGCACACTTTGTTTTCAGCATTTAGTTTAATGATGGAAGATGTACATGTTGAGCCAGAGTTCTTCTTTCCTCCCACTATAATGAATGTGTCACTTTTTATCTAGCCAACTTGAATCTTGCTTTTCATGCAATACTGCAAATGGCAACATTGAGCAAGACAATTAGCCACTACGTTTACAAAGGAAAACAAAATCTATTTGAACTCCATGCCTTGGGAATACAACACCGTGAGAGAAATTGGATTGTCTATATTGAGAATCTATACTAGGTATTTTCTATCTTATTAAAAGAGATTACTTAAATGAACTCATTCCAGTTAGTTAGCAACACTCCTGAGGTAACAATCCATTAAGCCATTTTTCCCTCAGATTGTGATCAAATATGCTACCCTCTACTTACAGGTTAGATAGACACCACATAGACATACAAAGACATGATTAATTCACTTATTATACATATTGTCTATGTGTAAAATGCAGATTCTCTATACTGTTCCCTTCTTTCAACTGGAACCATACTTGAAAGAGCAGGATGTGTAACTGCAGGTTGTAATTTGGTAGTACACAACACTTCCTTCTTTCTCAAAAAACAACTGGACAAGTTTATGTCTGTTTCGATGAGTACTCCTCAAATTCAACCAGGTAACAAATCACACTTCTTTTAGAAGTTTGCAGATAAATGCAATTTTTTTCTAGTAAGCTTATTTATTTTATTTGTTTTTGTAACTCAAACCCACTTTTTATACAAACAAAGCCCCAATTATTTATAAATAGATAAATTGTTTCGTCTGTGTTTTACATCTCAGATATGGAAAATGAGTATATCTGCTCTAGATTTCCTAATGAAAAGTGTAATATCAGTTTTAGAAAACTGGCTCATTACAGGCAAGTTCACACAGTACACTATGCTTATATCCGTACTGTGCTTTATTTTGCCTAGGAGGGGAAGAAAAAAAAAAAACGAACCAGAAGAACTTACAAGGAACAGCTGCTTATATATAATGCAGAACAGGTCCACAATGCAAGAACAAAAATTAAAACAGATTAGTATGCATATACTATACTACCACACAGGTACAGTCAAAGAGCAAAAAGTATAAAGCCCCAAGTAACAAAACAACCGAGACAGCCAATTAAATTATCCTTAAGGCATATTTTGACTTTCACTTTGCCATTCACCACATTTTAATACAGCAGCAGGGAGGTTCAGTTTTTCTGACGTCACACTCCTAAATATATCATAAACACATCGGCCAAGGAAAATTAGTTTTTCAACCAAATAAAGCATCAGTGTGAAGCGAGGATCACAAGATTTCTCATTACTTGAGCAGTAAAAAGCCTAACAGATAAAACTCCTCCATAAAATACCATATGGTCTACTTTTAGATTTAATTTAGGGTCCTCTTCAAGATATAGTTGCTTTCTGTATTTTTTTTCTCTAGCATAAAATTTTTAAAAGAAGTTGAGTTTTACATTTGCATTTTTAATGCTATTTAGCAAAGAAAATATATTACCAATAAAAGAAAACAAAAACATTAAACAATCAAAGTGGAAAGATAGTTTGTCCTCACCTGATAAAATGTTCCTAGTTTGATTCACCACCAAGTCTGGAGTATCATTAAATGCTGCATAACCCTAAGAATAAAATGTGGAAAAATTATGGCATGTTTCTCATTGTCAAAATGTTTGCAGTTTTTTTCCCTTTTATTCAAGGATCAAAAGTACACACATACTAAAATGTATATGGTAATACTATGAAAAATATGATTTTACCACTGCATATTAGAAAAGGTGAAAGCAAAATAGGAACTCTAAGTATATTTCAGATTCATTTTGCTCTCCAGAATATTCCTTGGGAAAAATAAAAAAAATCTATATTTAAATACACATGAATCAGTCACAATCATCTCAAACTTTGTTGCCTGTCAGATCTATCTCATCTAAAAGCCAGAACACACACATCAAGGTTCACTAAGTGAAAGGAGTTTCTGTGTACCAGCCCACCACCTCCTGTTTGCAAGTCTAGGCATTCCAAATCTGAAATGCGTATTACAAACAATGAAATCCAACTGCCTCTAGAGACACTGCAATGCCTTCCTCAGTGAGAAGGGGAAAGAAGGGGTCCACGCCACGGGGACCAAGCTCAGTACCTCATCTGGATAGAAAGAAGCAGCCGTTGCAGTGGATGCTTGAAACCTTACTCCCAGCAAGCCTGAATGCTTCAGAAGCAAGAAAGGGGTCTAAATCCCTACACATCCTTTGGTTTCAGAAAGTGCCTTCTGTTCCTAGCACGCATTTTCAGATTCCTAGATTTTTCAACTGTTCAAACTTTTCAAACTGCTACACCAGTGTTTTTCTAGGTGAAAATCATAGTGGTTTTTGGAAAGTCTTTCAAAAAATACTAATAGCAATTACACTTGGTCCATTGCACCTGATTCAATACTAAATATGCACATAAAGAATTTGAAATAAATATTTCAAAATATCTGGAATACAATAAAACAAATTAGGAAATCCCAGATTTTTTATTTCTGTAGTTTGAATCAAAAAGTAGAGAGCATGCTACTGGACCCACATTTCTACCTTTTCATTTTTTAGGGACTGTTCTTTCAAGCAGACAACTTGCAATACATTTTTGATCTGTAGCATCCTAGAGATACAAAGCACTACATTCATACTCTCAAGTGTTAAATCTTGGTCAAACAATGACAGATATCCACCATGAAGCACGCTGAGGTGGGAACAGAAGAATTCTGCTTGAGAAACCAAGGGAAAACAAGTGATACACATATCCCAGTTTATTAATTAATAGTTTACAAGTCTATCAAGAAACATACCTTTTGAACCAGACTAGAAAGGTCTATTTTAAGGACATCATTGACCTTTGCAAGCTGTGAGCTCACACCTGGCAACTAGGAAGGAAAAAACACAGCTGAGTCACATCAAAGTAGTTTTGCTAATTCAGTAAATATTTCAAAGTTAAGAGAGAGCGTAAAGGAACTAGAGTGATCTGTTGTAGAATCTTCCCAACATATTTGTGAAACTTCTGCTGTACAAAAGCAAAGCTCAACCCTCAGCATTTTTGGGAGGGCAGGCTATGTCACTGCCCAGAGCAGCACTTTAGCGTAGCTGCCTGACACACATTTTATCCTTTTCTACACAGAAGAGGACAACAGGAGCTGGAATCACCCAGAAACACAGATAAGGGAAGGTCACTTCTTTCACAAGCACACACCAAGCCACTGAGTTGCAGAAATACTACTGGGCTTATTCAAGGCAATCACACTCTAAAAGTCTAAAAAATATTATTAAAAGATCTTACCCCACTAAAATTGGCATTAATGTTCAGCTGACTTAATGAATTCCTGATGATATTACAAGTTGAGGCAGCCTGAGCCGCATTGCACGCAGAGTCATTGAGGGTGTTGCTTAGGTGCATTTTAACATCTGTCAGGTTTGCATGAAGTCTCTCTGTTCCCTCCTGCAAAACCTCTACAGAGACACTCACATTTTCCAGAGCTTCTTTCGTCTCTCTGATGGCTGCAAGGATGTGAAATTTTAATAACTTGTGTTAGAAAGCAGCCCCATGACACAGATATGAAGAGAAAGTGCACACGCATCAACGATATGATGTTCTTAACAATACTGATTTAATTATTGCCTCTCTCCCAGAAAAACCCTCTAACTCAGAATATGTACTTATTGTACATAAAAGTACATCACTTAGGCTTTCCTACAAAGACATTAATGCACTCAGGTTACTTTTACTGAGATTCCACCCACTTCCCATTTTTCTACCCTTTCCCTACCTCTCCTTTTCTCAGTAGTTTCAGTAAAGAACTTTAATGTTTGGTCATTAGAAACTAAAAGCCTACATCCATCAAATTGTATTTTCAGTATTTTGCTTATAATCCAACTCACAAATCATGTAGCTGCAAGATGAAAGGTAAGGAAATCATGTTGCATCTGCCAAGCATTAATGAGTGTTCCACCCTGTCTGGCTCTAGAATTCATTCCAATCCCACCAAACAAACAAAAGAACCCCAAACACTGAACAGGTCATTTAATAGACAAAGAACCACACAAACACAACTAAAAATACACAAGTTACAAAAATAAAGTGCACTTTACACAACACAAGGTTTTATCATGGTTTTTACCTTTGATAGCCCTTTCCACTTTGACTTCAAGATAAATAAGAGAAATAAAGCAAAAAAAGGAGAATGATGACAAGTGAATGAGAAAGAAATCATGGGTGTAAAAAAAAAAAACCCCAAAACCAAAGTGACTCAAGTTCATGAGTGTCCTCCCTTTGCTCTGTGAGCTGTACCTGATTCCTGAAAAAAAGAAGCCTTAAATGGAAAAAATAATAAAGGAATATTTTCTCTAAAGGGAGAGAGAACTAAGAATGAGCAATGACAAACTCAAAGATACAATGAAGAAATGCTGGTTAGCACTTTCATAATAAGCTTGGCAGTGTACATGACAAATTCCCTGACCTGTTGAAGACTAATCTGCAAAAAGTTATGGTTCTAATAGTTATGCAGCTCTAAAAGGACAGTTTTACTTGTCTCCCTTATATGCAGTAGAAAGGGACAGCAACCTGGAGCAGAAATTCAGATTTCAATGACTCTTCAATGACTGCTGAAACTAAGTAACAACAATACCATGTAAATATTGATTTAGTTTTTAAATGTATTTATAAATCTTAAGATGTCTGAAATCTTCAGGTTAAAAGAAACATCAAGGCCTGTAGAAAAATGGTAAGTTGACTCATGATACTGCATAAAGCTATCCCATGCAGTGCCTGTTGAACCATGGCAACAGAACACTCTACATCAACATGTACATATTTACCTCCTGCCATTGTCAGAGCTGCATCAAGTGCGGGACGTACTTCTTTTCCCAGCTGCTCTTGAACTCTGGTTCCAAGCACAGGTCCAACATCTGTAGCATGGAGAGAGAAAAAACCCTCACATTATACACTAGTTCAATTTAAACTGTCTCTTAAACTGCATGCTGTCACACTCTTACTTAACAAATACATATATTATGTATATATATATATGTATGTATATACATAATACATGTATGCATATATATATTATATATACAATTTCATATACATATGAATACATAGATTACTAAAATTTTTCTAAGGCCTGACAGTCAGAACTTAAGTGACAGAAGGTAATGCAGGGACACAGTTCCACCTGAGCTAGCTATAGGCCTATAAATTAAAGAAGTAAATCAAAACACGGCAGAAAATATTCACTAATACTTGACCACACAGGTAAAGACACACAAGAGTTTCAATAAACTCCACAATATGTATTTCACTGCATTTACTACTTTTCTTGGGAACAGGATTTTTTCCACAATCTATCTTAAAGAAGTCCAGCATCTGGACAAGAGTTTTGTAGCATACTCTTTCACTACACACTATGTTTTCATAGTGCAAGAGAAACTAAAAAGTGGATTCTTTTCCTTTCTCCTGTTCTTCGTGTATCCAGCAACATCAAGGTCACGCACAAGTCAGACTTGTCAGTCAGCTCTGCTGAAATCCCTTAAGCATGTTAAGCCCATGTCCCCAGCCCCTGTATCCTCCTGCAGTACATCCAGCACGGATCCTCACAGCCACAGCTACCCTCACCTCCAAACCCTCCAGTCTCTCTGCCCACAAAGAGAAATGAACCTTAGTTCAGCAAAGCGACACAGAAACGCTGAGCAAAGCTGGGCAAAGCATTTTAATGTCACATATCCTTTAGGTAATCACCAGGCCCTCTCCGTTTTCAGATCACAGTAAACAGATTTTTCAGTTGTTTTCCTTTTGATGAGATGGGAATACTGAATGGTACAGAAGAATCCCTTACTGTCAACACTGTCATGTCTGGCTCGGGATGAGAACTTTTATCAAGTAGAAAATACTTTCCAGCATTTCCTTAGGGTGGGCAAACTGAACTCATCTACAGTTCTCTAGAGATTTCTGCTATTGTTGATTCCCTTAGAAAAAAATCCTTCTATACCCAGATGTCACACACTTAATTCTGGTATTTCAAGAAAATAAAAGCTATCTTTATTTGATGACTTCTCTCATCACAGATCCACCTAGGTTCTCTTAACTAACATCATAAATTGGCTTGAGAGCAAATAAAACATTTAATTTGAAATTTCAGCTGGGAGTGGTTGGGAAGCTTCAGACTAATATTTGAAATGCAAATGTCAATTTTTTATTATTATTGTTATTATCAGCATAGACTTAAAGATTACATCTATTTTTTTAGACCAGAGTGTTCCTGCTGATAATTAAGTAAGAAGACTACTCAACCACTGCTTTTAAGACTTCCACAAGCATATTCAATGTGCAATAAAGCCTCACACAGACAACACACACTAACCTTGGGGTACGCCAAGTTGGCTGCACTGAAAACTACCTTTAAAATACGTTTTAAACTTACACAGAAACAGAGATTCTGGGCATGAGAAGTCAATTTATTATAAGTGGCACAATGCCACAGTTGCATCCTTTGATCCCAGCAACAATCCTTCAATCCAACAATGCAAACTTGTATGCGTTTATTAACACTTGCTAACAATGCACCTTGAATCACAATGTATACTGACCATGGTAGGCCCTTTCTATTTGGAATTTTGGAAAGCGGATCTTAAATTAAAAAAAAAAAAAAAAAAAAAAAAAAAAAAAAATCTGTTTTCGGGTTGTTTTTGTTTACTGAGAGT
>VZRN01001778.1:527069-562405 GCA_013397935.1 Dasyornis broadbenti | reverse complement strand
TATTGTTTACTGAGAGCTTTAAAAGTGATGCCTCATATTGTAACTGTGCTGAAGGGGAAAGTGCAGCACTTCTACTTCAAGTTTTATCTCCTGCTCTTCAACTACTCATTCTGAAATGGCAAATACATTAAGCAGCTTTAGAAAGAAGATAAGCTTATACCTCAACTCCTAGCTGAACAGAGGACAAAGGCAGAACAAGAAAAATAAACAGAGATTTCTCTCATTGGAACTACCATAACTGCTAGTAGCTCTGTCCTTTGATATTTAGCTCCAATTTCAAAACTGAGGAACAATATTCCAAAAAATGCTATAAGTATTAGGGATTACTGAACTATAAAAAAGAAAATAAAACATTACCCTGGCTTATTGTATAATAATTTAATAAATTAATTTTATTTTGGGAAATACCACGCATTATACCAGCTCTGAGACATTTTATGTGAAAAGGATTTTAGTCTCATTTACCACAGAGAACAGCACTCCTATTTGAAAATAATGTTCTCATAAATAAAGTTTCACTTTGCATTATGAGCTAATCATATTATCTTATTGAAGCTTTTAAATACATATTTTTAACCCCCTTTAAATAAAAGTACTTACTATTTAGGTCAGAGAGTGCTTTATCCTTAGTTGTGTTGTACTGGCTCACCAAGTAGTCAATTTGCTGAGAAGAAAATGATTAAAAAAACTATTAAAAGAATTGGAAAAAAGTAGTGCTTCTGAATGTGTCAAACTGTCACTTTGAAACAATCAAAATATTTATGCAACCCCTCCAAATGCCAGCTTTCTACAGTTTTCAGTTAGATAATTATTTTATTTGCTTAACAGAACTGCACAAAAAAAAAGGTGTTTAATTGGGACATCTACTCAATTGGAACATCTCTCTGGTAAATGATTCAGCTCAAAAATATTCAGTAGCGGGTCCTGCAGCCTTGTGAAGGCTTCAAGTCAGTCAGGCCAATAAGGTTTTCCATGTCTTCAATTCTGTTACTTCATTTTCTAAAGGCATTAGCTCCTCCTTCATACAAGACCTGGAATTGAAGTGGTGGCAATTTTGAAACAATTCACCAACCAGACTGACTTGTATCTGGGCAGCCTTTCAGAGATTCTCTTGTGGAAAGGAGTTGGTTGCTCTGTCTTTATACAAATAGTTTTCCTTACCTCCAAGTTGATTTGGACCAGCCTCAACTTGAGCTCTACCAGGACACCATAACGATATAAACCAGCAACTCAATTACCACCAAATCCTGGCTTTGGACAAAGGGCTGATAAAGAACCATCCCAAGTGGAAATCTTTTACTAATTTTGAAAAGACATTACATAACCTTTACCGATTTCTGCATGTTTAAAATAATGCACTATGAATTCTACTCCAAACAAGTTAAATTGGTGTAAAGGTTAACACACTTGACAAATGGATTTCCAATTTTAAGCATGAATCAAATGTGTACCAAGGTATACTGGCTTGCAATCTCAAACTTTCTGTGAAACAAAGAAAAGAAGATAAAAACCCCACCCATCAAACAACCTATTGATCATACAGCAGTGAATGTAATTAAATGACAAAGTATGAAGTGGACCTCCTTTTTATAAACAGGAGGAAAAAAAATGAGAGTTTCTTACTAAGAAGGCTGTATTTTTGTTTATTTTCGGTTTTTTTTCCTACTTAGCCTAACCAAAGGACTAAAATTTTGCAGGGCTACGGGTTTCGCATTGTCTCCAGCAATGTCACAGACAAAAGGCGATTCTGTATAACTAACAGTGTTATTGCTCAATACTCATAGTCTGCAAATCTCCTGTGACGTGAACTCTTAACACAGGACTTCTTTTTCAAATCCTCTTATATGCTCTACACACCTCATACTGATGAGTCAAGGACATCAGTTCAAATTTCAGAGCTTTATAGCCAATTAGTCGGATACTCGAACTTTTTTCAAAAAACTGAAGTCCTTTTCTATTCCTCAAGAAATTCTTACAAATGTGTATATCCATAATACTCATGCACCTTGTCTGACAAAATGACTCAGGAGATACAGCTGATGACTGCATCAGCACCAAGTCTAAAAAATAAAAAGTAATAATCCCACACTGAAACTAAAGAACTACTGAGACTTTTGAGTAACCTCTGCCAAAAGTGTTCAAGTCCTGACACTTTTAATAATTCAGCGTTTTGATTGACGTTTTAGCTAGTGTCTGGTTTTTTCTCTATTAAAGTAATTACTTTTACATAACAGATTTTCTCCTCTGATGTTTCTGATTGTCAGAACCCAGCACACTGTCATGCAGACTCTGGTGGTTTCTGATGTGAGTGGACTGATCCTCCTGTGCCCAGCGTCAGCTCCAGACTGACCAAAAGCACTGTTTCAAGGATTATTGGCATGACCTCCACTTCTTACCATATACCTCCACCACCCATCTGTCACAACACCATGCGCAAACAAGTTTGGGGAACAACTCCAGATAGGAAAACATCTGATGGCATCCCCCAGATGTCTCCTGTTCTCACACAGCCCTGGCCAGCAGAAAAGCAGCCCAGAGTTACTGTGACTAGGATGCTACCACACTTGTGGTTTTCGCCTAACTGCGTGAATTCCACCTATTTCTAATTTATCAGTCATGTGGAAGTAAAACAGATGAATAAAATTGAATTTAAATCATTAAAACTAATGAAAGCCAAGGTAATAGAACTGTCAGACTTTTTTTCCCCTATAAATTTACAAGGAATTGAAATTGCACATTGTCTACAAGTCTTCCTAACTTGCATCTCTTTTTTTTTTATTTTCCCAACACAAAACAAGATATGCAGAGGAGACTGCTTATGGGACTCTAGGGAAAATTTGGAAGGCAAGCATCTTTCCTGTTCAGTACGGTACAGTGTGACTCTGGGTTACAGAAAAAACAGTCAAAAATATTCCTGGAAAAGAAGTTATTGTGGCTCTGTCCCAGAGCACATAGAAGTATGCCCAAAATACAAGGAAACAGAAAGAACGAAGAGGAATCCAAGTTTTCATGTAATAAATTTTTATGTTTTCCTTTTAAAACCTTATTTCTCCAAATTATTTATCTTCTGCTTGTGATCTACACTAGTTCAGTAGGGGGAAAAGGGTCTACAAGCATCAGAGCAGCACATTCCCGAAGTATAGCTCAGAAGTTGTTCAAGGAATGCTGATCCATCAGGGTAACTCCCAAGCACTTACTGCTGTGTGGAAACATCTTACCTTGCACCATTTATTCTACTTAGTGAGACAGACAAAGAATAAACAAAATACTGCAAGTGTGATTTATACGAAACAGAAAGAATTATCTTCTGCAATATTTCTTATTCACACCTCTTTCCTCCCACCATCATTCCTCATAAAGAAAAAATTCTTTACCGCTGGAGTGTCGTTAAGGAAAATTTTCATGTCTTTAAAATTACTATTAACCAGTTTCTTTGCTCCTCGGACTTGGTTAGTTAAATGCTGGTTGGCAGCATATGCACAGAGCACTCCAACACTGCAAAAAATATAGATAACAGGTATTTGTTAATGTAAGTGCACATCCTCACGTAGAATCAAAAAATTATAGCAAAAAAAAAAAGTCAACATTACCAAAAGAAAGAAAGGTCTCCATAAATTTACACAGTCTCTTTTTCTTACTACAGGTTCTCACATGCACCATGAGGCAGACTACAAGACTGAGCCAAAAGGGGCAATATTGTACTACTAATTCAAATAAAAGAAAGGAAAGGCAATGTTAACCCAAAGCCTTCTGAAGTTATTGATGTACAATTACTAATCCATTTGCATGGATGCTGTCAGAAAATGTGTACAGCCTAGGTAAATTGTCTGAGACAGAAACATTAGGCTCTTTTGCAAGTATCATTAACCTTGACACAGCTACAAGCAAATGCTCCTAAGTTAACTGTGAAAAGGGGTATTTTTCATTTGATAACTTCAGCAAGATTTATTCGTAATGGTACAATTTATTTACATAATTGCATGGATCTTTCAAAAGCACACGAATAGTCCCTATTAATGCTAAAATAATAAGCATTTCCTGATACTGAAACAAAAGGTGGAAAGGGAGCTAGACTTCCCGTCAGCACTGCTGATGATTATTTTCTATTTGATCACTCCTCACTGTAAAGTTGTCATTATGGCATGGCAGATCTGCACAAACAGTAAGTAAAAAGGTCCCATGAGAGACTTCAAAGCTCTCTTAACACACATGAACCTTCGTTTTTTTTGTTTAGCTTAGGTGTAAAACAGACTTAAAGGGAAAGACAACTTTTGTTTTTAAACATCTCACATTCACAACAGCTAACCCTGCAGACAAGTACCAGAACCACCAGAGTGGTAATACCCTCAAAATCAGGCTGACTACAAACCCATCTGATGGGCTAAGCACTAACTCCAAGATTAAAGTAACTGACTAACTCAGCAGAAAGATGAGATCCACTCACCACAAGCAGGATATATCCCTAAAGCACAGACACTGCCTTGAGACGGCAGTCAGGTGCACTTCAGGCAATTCCTGGATAGCACGTTTGTTCAGTCTCTCACTTTGTATTGCAAATCAACAGCTCAATACTAGAGAGGCAGTACCCTGAAAGGCCATTACGGACCTCCAAACACAGGAGAAGGGAATCACTAACACAAATGGTACTGTACTCCTTTCAGACTGTCAAACTTCCTAAGCTGGAGTG
The DNA here is from genome assembly GCA_013397935.1 of Dasyornis broadbenti. Lineage (NCBI taxonomy): Eukaryota > Metazoa > Chordata > Aves > Passeriformes > Dasyornithidae > Dasyornis > Dasyornis broadbenti. The sequence continues at coordinate 557,718 of VZRN01001778.1, read as the reverse complement.
TCAAGAAGATACTACTATTTTTAAATAAGACTTAATAAAAACCTAATCCTGGCTCTCTATGGGGAAAAGACACATAGTAAGCGTAACTCTTGTTCCAAAGAATATACATTCAAAAGAAGCCATAATATAGCCACATAAATGAGATGATGGAGATGATGCTACCTAAAATAGCATGACTTGTGTATCCTGGCAAGACAGGAGCAAACACCCTGGTTCATGATGCTCATCTCCTTCTTCAGTGAATCAAAATGAAACCTGGATCCTTATTTTGCTTTTCCTATGTTAGCTTTTCCAAACAATGTAAAGGCTTGTTCTCTTGGTTTAAACAGGTCTCAAGTACAAGAATTTCTGTTGCTCTGAAAATACTCTCTGAAGGAAAATTCTGATTTCGAAGCATGTTACCAGGAGAGATGGCAAAACTATATGCTACAGGTTGGGTCTGTTCTGATTCCTTCACTAACATTTTTCTCAATATCCAAAAATATTCATAACAGTATGACAGAGTTTGATACAAAGAGGTTGCTTCTATACCCAAAATTTCACAGCTATGTCTTCAAAACTGGTTATCAACTAACCTCCAGAAGTCACTATGGAACAAAAGGACACACACATTTATCCTTCTACTTAACCCACAGCAAATGACATAGTTTTATTTCCACTATGACCAGCACTCAAGCAGCCACTATCATCAGCTACCACCCAAGCAATGAGAACTCAGAACACCTAAATACCACGGAACTGAGTAACTTTCAACTCAAACCTATGACAAATTCTACTCAAAACCTACTCAAATTCTATGACAAGCATAGTAGACAGTCTAATTTTGGATATAGGCAATGCATTATTTCTTTTTACTCTACTGTGATGGCAATTGCTATCAAAACTTTCTTAGCTTTTCTTCGTTAATCAGAAGACAAACTATCTCAAGCTAACAGGAAAAGCAAACATTTGTATATTGCTCTGAGACTTGAGAGTTTATAACCACATCCTCGTTCTTTACACAGACAGCATTTGTATGTCCTTTCAATGCTATGCTCAGAGATCAGAAAGGTCAACTGGAAGCTAACAAAACAGTACTTTGTAAGACCTAAGCACAACCATCTTTCTCTTCAGCTTCCTAAATGGAAGGAATGGGAGGAAACAAGATAGTGGAAATACTTCATGCAGCCAAGGTACTCAGAACAATTATGACTATACTCCAAATGTAACTAAACAAACACACGAGAGGAAAAATCTATTTATTATGTAACTGAGCCGTGAGCCAACATTTAATAAGCAGCTAAAAGGAGAAAGTCATAAAGCAGGAATAAAAAGGACATGCTTTTTCTGTAACAGGTCAAGAAAACAATTACTCAGGAGTCCAATATTCCACACAAAAGTTTCCTGTCAGGTTTCACAGATGGATATTAACTGGTACTGCAAGAGAGAGGGAGGAAGATGGGGAACATACACTTTGATGGTAATCCTGAAGAAGTCCACCCCCTTAGAAATCCTTCCCAGTCCCTCCAGCAGCTGTCTACATGTACATTCCAGAGGAGTGCGTTTAAAACAAAGCTCTCCAGGCAGAGGTGTGGATTCAGGGTACTCTGAGGGATACCAGACTTGCTAAATGCATCTTCTGAAGCAGCACAGCTCTGGGTGAAGGAATCTGTGACATTCCAGTCACTTGGCACAGGTTTGGGAGACTTGCTCCCAAAGAAGGCCTCCAAGTGCTGCATGAACTTAAAATAATACCCAAACAATGAAAGGACCCACCTTAGTAATTTCATTGCACACCTTGATGTAACCCTCTATTGGTGGAGATCATTCAAGTTTTCATTCTTTTGGCTCTGTCTGTAAGTAGCAATAAGCATTTCACTCGCACTGGACTAAACCCTTTCGGTTATTGTCACAGCTTACGTATTCAGCTCTGGCACAGTCCTTGAGATGTGTGTTTTTGGGAAGATATACAGGTAAACTTTCTACCTAAACTGAAATTACATAGGAACTTGGGGGAACAGATAATAAATCCACAAGGAGACTTTCTGAGTACAGCACAAGACAAGTAGAAACAGTTTTAAGTAAACCTCAGGCTTCCTCCAGTATTTTTTGTTGGGGCAGTGGCTACCAGTAGGACTGTCCTTTTGTGTTACAGCACAGCAGTAAGCAACCTGACATGAACTTAAATAGATACAGGGACGGCATCTTCTTCTCCCTTGTGAAAGAAGATCCAGTTAGGGCAGGAGAATCACGCTTTGTACAGAGGCATACTGGAGACCTGAGCCTTCAATCAGTCTGGGATCAGTGATATTAGCCTTGTAAAGTTCTCTGTCCCCTTGTACATCACTCACGGCATTAGATTTAACCAGGGAGTCATATGAGATTATCTCCACTCAACCTACAGACTGATCTCAATCCCCACCTTAGGTTAAGCATCTGATACTCCTGATGTCTCACACAAATGGGGGGGAGGGGAAAAAAAAAAAAAGGAGAAATTAAAGAGGCAGTTTCCTTAGTTCTGGAAAGCATATTACTAGTGATCACTGATCTGCCAGTCACTACCTGGGAAGAAGCATTTACCAGTGCTGGGTATGCTTAATCCACAAGGATAGCTGGCAGCAAATGCACAAGTTAAAGAGACCAACAAGGGGGACAATCTCTTAATTTCTCTACTAACAGGCAACATTCCTCAGCCATTATAGCCAGAAAGCAGCATCCTGCAACACAGTGTCCTGCAATGTGGTGGAAAGGCAGCTGGTAAACTCTGTGACCTACCTCCAGTTTCGACATGCAGAGAGGTAATTTAATAACTTAAATTGCCTTGCCTGCAAGGCACCCCTGCACCATGAAGAATTTTTATCCTGTCATCATGGCAGGAATGCACCTATCACCTACACTATTCAGTTTTTGAGTCTTCAAATTCTTAAGAGTCATGTTTGTTAGAAATGTCTGGGAGAAAAGGGCATGTTCCCATATCTGATATCAGCCTATCCTACATTCGAGCATAAGCAAGGTCACCATTTGTCATGACAGACAGTAGCATCAAAAAAAAATTGTAGATTACAGTGAAGTGACAAAGTACATCGCACCTGACTGAACAGTCACACAGTATAAATCAAAAGATTTTTTTCTCTTTTAATATAATCACAAAATAAGGATAATAGGGAGGTGAAAACATTAAGCTGTTAAAGAAAAACAGAAAGTCTGAAAGCAAACAACGTATTTCGAAAGCAGGTAAAAGTCTTGATTGTAGTTCCTCATCATCCGTTACACACTCAGCATAGGAGTATGCTCCTATGACCAACAGTTCAAAAATGTCTCCAAACTCCAGGATTTACAGGGAGTGCATGCATGGTTTAAACAACTCAGGACACAGAAGAAAACCCATTGTCTTGAACTAGTGAGAAGATCTGAGTACAGCAAATACAGAAGGAAGTCACCTAATTGCTTTTCTCACCACTACAGCACTACCAAGAACAAAGCAGTATGTGGTATCTTAGGTTCTCTGTGGGATGGGAACCGAACACAGGACACAGTCTCTCGCGTTGACAAGTTTAATGTAACATTTTGCAACTGCAGTTTTGAGACTTGCAAAAATGTCATTTTCCAAATACAAACATAATTTTTTGTTTGTTTCACACCTACAATCTGCTCAATTAAGTACATAACGGCCTGTGGATAGCAACAGAAGCAGCATTTGCATAATGCAGTTACATTTTCTTTAATAAGCAATAATATTACTTAGTCTAATAAAATAATTTCTGGACCTGTAGGCCAATACAGCAACATTATTTGTCATATGACACTGCAAAATAAGTGCTATACCAAGGTTCATATTGTTCTCTTTATCACACTTGCCTTATTATTAAAGAAGCAACAAAAAGAAATGTTGCAAAACAGCTCCTTTGACAGTCAGCATTTTTCTTCTGTCTTTGATGCATTTCCCCACCACAGTTGTCACAGCAACGACACATACAGAAGCAAAGTCCCACAAGAGGCAGTAACAAAATAAATAGCAATCCCAAGGCTGCGGAGACTATAAAACCGATTTCATAGTAGATGGCCTGTAATTCAGACAAAAATAGTGGTAACAGCAGATATCACACAGTAACTGCAATCAGTATAGAGCAAATAATTAGAAATCAAACTACAGACTAAACCATCTACTAAGTTACTGAGGTTATGGACTTGGTATATTTTGCCAATAATTGACAACTTTTCTAACAAAAAGATACATAACATGGTAGATACTAATAGCTAATAATTATTTGGCTAGAGTATCAACTAAGCAAACTACAAGACTAAGTGCTAAGAGAAAAGTAGGCTCACAAGAAATAAATGTGAATCAATGCAATGGAAACAGGTTAAAAATGAACACATCTGAATTCCCAGACCACACATTTATTGCTTCTCACATCTGTTTCCAAAAAGGCTTCACAAATGTCAGCAAGGCTAACTAGAGCAACACCTCATCAGGGGCAAAAGGAGGCTTAGCTTTTTCTCCTTTTTATCAGTTAAGAGTAGAAAAATTCATATGAACCCCAAAGGGAAGTATTTCACTGAATGATCGATTACAATGGCAGAGGTTTCTCCAAACTGCTGAATTTAAAACTGCTTAGGGACTGGAAAACATGAAGAAGCAAATAGATTTTAAGATCTCTCAGGTAAAGACATTTATTCTCCTGCCAAACAGCAAAGCAGCAGAAACTAAAAAGGATGTTTCAAAAGCTGGCAGGAGTGAAAGGGAACGATGCAATGCAATACCCTGACTTGCTTTCACACTGCTAGAGCCCACAGATCAAGAAGCTAGGCCAGGCAGCCCTGGCACAGCCCTACACGAGGCAATGTGGCTCCCAGGGGACAAGCTGTGAGCTGGCTGTGCTGTTTCCCTCTGCTGAAAACACAACCCACCCGAAACCGGAGCAGGGAGGTGTCTGCACACAGAGATAGAGAGCACAGTGTGGGCACGCCCCAGGGGTCCTTCTTCCCTGATAAATCTCTCTTCTCTTTTCCTTTCCCCATCTTAGAAGAACTAATTCTCACACTAGTACTCTGAGTCCTCTTCTGTTTTACAGAGCCACCAGCATAATGGCAACATGGCAGCAAAAGGATGAAACTGAGGCTGTGTAACTGTCCTGCAAAATAAGTTACAATTTCTCACAAGATATCAATCATGCTCTAGTTCCAGCTTTGCTGATGCCCTTCCTCTCAGTCCCTAATTACCAACTGAGCCAAATACAGCAACTACCACCATTAGCAGAGTTGCAAATTTCTGCCCTAATTACCAATTCTAAGATGAAAACTATTTTTAAAATTATTATTAACTGCTTGTTAAAACTTGTGCTTCCTTCTTAAGAATATGAACTAGATGCTTGAAAGAAGAATTTGGCTAGATTTTGCAAAACAATTACTGTTTTCTAGCTAGCTGAACACTTCAAAAATTTTGACAGCATATGTTATTTTAAGATAGGTTAGATGGAAAACCAGTATTTAAAGTAACATTAAAAATGGTTGTGGATGTTTTAACAGAAGCAGTGCAAACATGGTTAGTTTCTTTTCAAAGCTGTACATCTACCATAAGGCATTACCTGAAGAGTCAGGACAACATTTTCTGGCTGTGGAAGTCAAAACAAATGGAGAGTGTGTATAATACACAGGCAGCATGCACAAAAAACAAATCCCGTGAATAATGAATAATTAACCATGACTAGACCATAACAATTAACGACACAGAAACAATAACAAGCAAGCCACTAAAGTAAAATAACGCACAGAAGCGCCATTAAATAATTATGGAAAAATATTTACAATAAAATACATAGCTATTTTCTGGTTTCCTTGGTGAGTGAAAGGAATCTAGGATTTGTCCAACAAATACTTCCACCTTAAAACAATAACAGACCAGTTACTTCCACACTGAGCATCTATTTCATGTAATTCCCAAGATATCTCACAGAAGGCCAGAGATCGCATTATTTTGCGGCTTGGTGATTTCTTCATGAATTCCACCTGTCATAACTGATATGATATTCTTGACTAACTTTTTCTTTTCAGTGCTTATTTTAGTTTAGTAGCTCCAGTGGCAGTTTTAGGATCTTAACACTTTACACACAAAATTCAACCTCACTTGTAATTAACCATGTAGAGGGTTTAATTTAAGTTGTTCAAAAGAAAACAAGAAAAAGTATTCAAGAAAGCCTGAAGAAATCTATTTAAAAGCTCTTACCTATTTTCTTATCTGTAAAACCAGAAAAACACTGAAAACTAAATACTCAATGACAGGAATTACAGAAGAACCCAATTTCCCCTTTGTTTCCACAGTGGAAAATTAATTTATTGTATTTCCCCCTTTATCGCTGCATGACAAGTTCACAGCTGATAGTGCTTTCCCCTTTCTCCTAACTGGAAGAGAAGTAGACAAGCTACAGATGGCAAGACTCCTCAGCCTGAAGTCTGATGTGTGAGAATCAGAAATGTTCAAGTTTTAGCGATTTTTTTTTTTCCCAGCATCACACATGTCCTTTTGAAACCTCTACTGTACAGTACTATTTAAAATGTTCAAAATCATATTTTGGACATATTAACATATTTTCTCCTGTATTAATGGGAGGATAACTAATGCTTCCCCTCCCTTATAAATCTGGTACCAAATATGATTTTGAATGTTTCAAGCAAGCAGCCTCTCAGCAGAAGTGAAGCAATGGTGGCAGCAGAAGCGAGCTGGTTCCCCTGAGCAGGCACAGCTCAACTGCTGGGCTGTCCTGGCAGACTGCTGCCCCTGGCAGGGCAAGGGGAGATATTAATGGTTAGAGTCCAACTGGGAACACTAGGAAACACAGTACAGAAGTGGGAAGGGCCTCCTGGGTCACTAACACAGTCTATAAATAGGTTTAAAAAATGAGACAGAGGAATGACAGCAGAAATTTAACAGGATAAACAGGAGAAGCAGATTTCCTTTTCCTGCTGCTGAAGGGCTGCTCTCAATGCTTGGTGAGCAAGTCTTTTCACATGTCTATTTTGGCCCCCTTGCTTCTGTGCTACCACTATCTTTTGCCCAAGAAGCAGAACCTTTTCCCTAGTGCTTCCTCTCCATATATATTTTAAAAGAGTAATCACACCTCTTAACTCTTCCTAAGCTAAGCAAACTCTTTTAGTTTCCTCTGGAGACATACAAGTTTCCCAGATCACCCTAATAAACATTTCCTGAACTCATCCTAGTCGGCATTCATTCTCCCTGAATTTGAGTGATCAAAACCATAGGCAAACATTTCTACTTATCCACACCCTTCAGCAACATTCACACTTCCCAATTGCCACTGTAAAGTCCTCCAGAGGCACATCTACAGCCATCCTGGCTGCTTCACAGCTGACTCGCACTGATGCTTCTGTCTTCTGAAGGACACTCTACTTGTCCTGATGTATTTTCCTTTTCCAAATTTGTTTCAAAGTTTTGCACTGTATTCAGCTCAGAATTTGGACTGATAAATGGCCTGTATCTGTTCTGCTGCTTAAGCACTCCTAATATTTTAGCTGCCACCCAATAATCACATCCCCTACAAAGGACTAGTCTCCAGATTTCTCATCACTAGTTATTTAATACTATGCTTGTGGTCATGGATACCACTTACGGTCTAATGGTTTTGTCCCCAGACTCTCCCATCCAAGCCCTACCTTACATTCTTTCCTGGGTATGCAGGAACATTTGTGACACACCGCTCCCAAGAGCCCCACCAAACAAGCAGATGGGATCGGCAAGTGTCACTTGATGCAGCGTAACAACAATACCCACACACCCAACAATACCCATGCAGAACTTATCAAGCTACTGGAGAAATAGGCTTGTGTCAGGAAGACTTGGAAGCACCAGTAAGGCCATCCTGATTCACGGCAATAGCTCAGTGTCTGTGTGCAAGTACCATACTCATCCTCCTGATGGGTACACCATACTGCAGGGACCAGAAGCAAGTAGCTCATATGAAGTAACTTGTCCACCGACTGGGCATAGTTAAACTCCTACTGCAGAAACTCAGTTCCTTCAAAACTGTTTCAAAAGCAGAAGGCTGTGCTCCAAACAGCCTAAAGATCAGTCACACATTACATTCTGTCTTCTTGCTAATATATAAATAATATATTCGTAATATAAATTTGTCTTTTTTAAACAATAGCTGAAGCTTACATGAGAGCTAAGCAGTAATGGTTCTCCCTATGTTTTTTAAAATAAAAACAGTATTTTTCAATACAAAGAGCCTTCAATCTTTGTGCAACAATCACATTTCAGCTGGAATTTACAAGTTAGCCTTAACTATGAGTAGTTTCTTTACAGTGGCTTGTGGAATTTTCTTAGTAAATGGTCCCACATTTTTGATGAAAACATCATACTTGTTACTCAAAAATTTCATATTTGTATCCTAGTCATATAGTTTCAAAATACTAATTCCTGGTTTAGAAAAAAACCTGAATTTCAAAGTCATAATTTTCATTATTTTATGCAGGTACCCACAGACAATTTACCTTTTGATAATCGCCCTGTGTATTTCCAAACTGCTGCTGTGCTAGTTTTCTGATGAGATCTGAAAATAAGCAAGAATATTCCAGAGTTTTAAATACCATAATTTATAAAAGCAGAGGAAAGAGAATAAATACTATGAATTCTACTGTTAGGCAAGCAAGATAAAATTAAGAACAGAAATCAATAGCATAGGCAAGCATTTAAGTGTCCTCATAAGTCTGTCTAGTAACAACATTTTTAATCAACTGTGTGTTTTATGAGCTCACAGGAATATAGCCAGGTTGTCTGTCAATTAATCAGTTACCACTGAAATACAGTGAAGGTTTTTCTGAGGTCATCCTCTGTACCATAAAATCATTATTATAAGTTCATCACACATGTATCAATTACTTGGACAATGTTTTGGGTATCAGCTTTGCTTTGTGTCAATGCCAAGTACATACATGCACAAATATATATACATACACACAGCATTAGTTACATAACATGCAAAACAAGCATGCTAATGATGACTTCTTGACTGAAGTGTACAAAGAAGAAGACCGTTATCTTGCCAACATTACCCCAAACTTTTTTCCCCTTTTTATTTTTTTCTTTTTTTTAATCTCTAGACCAACAGTGAGGCTGTAACACCACCAATACAAATTAGAAAGCCTAACATGTTGCTCTTTACTATACCTCGATCCAACATTTACTCTCATTCACAATATAAAAGAAATACAGCAATCACCAAAAAAACAATGTAGGAATTTAACACAACTAGTGCCACCTTCAGTAAACCCTGGCAGCTGCAACAAATGGATCCCTTTTTTGAGACATCACCACTCTATCATTACGGAAGTTTTGACAACTCCATGGGAACTCAGCTGGGAACTGTGGCTCCCAGTCAGTCCTGTGACACCCTGCACTTGAAGGAGAGAGGTACCACCAGTTCTGCTGACCCTCTGCCTCAGAGAAGCACCAGCGGCCCTGGGCGTGCTCCATGCTAGGCTGTGCAAAAGCAACAGTGTTTGGATGTTTGGGAGAAATAATTGACTGAACTTCTGGTCTCCTCTGCCGAAGAGGAAGCACATTAGGAAGGAGCACACTACCCCTCAAATAGCTCAAGGAGGAACTCTACCCCCCATGTTTAGACAAAGCTGGACTTCATCCTACTACTGCCCTGTTTTGAGTCTTCCTATGCGCCAATGAACATCACTGATAAAAACCTCCAGTAAGTTATCTTACCTGGGGATCAATAAACGACCTGAAGGTGTGAAACTGACTATTCAGCTCCCAAAAGTCCAAGGCCTCTCAGAATTTATTTTAGTACTTGTGAAATATGTACAGGGAGGGCACAGAGGCTGTGATCTCCCTCCTCTCACTCCACACATGGCTCAGGAAAACAAATTCCTAAGCAAGCAGTGTCCATAGTTCTCCCTCCTCAACACCCCACAGTGGGAACATGGACTCAACTTATCTGCAAACTGAAGAGATCCTGCAGAGTTCTTCATAGAAAATTGTCTAAGGAAAGAAAATACACAACAGCAAGGCACCAACTGCTGGTTTAAGGCAGGTAATCCCTGCAAGGGAGCTGCAGCCAGCAAGACTGTCAATTAAAAAATAAAATTCTGTTCATGCATCACTGAAATGCCAAGCCACAAATCCTTCCTTGGACGGGGAGTACATTCCAAAACACTCAGAGTGATGGTAGTAGGTAAGCAAGGATTCTATGCTGTGGCAACCTCTTTTTGCAAAGACCATACATAAAGTACAAGATAAGGCTGAATCCCACAATAAGAGCAATAAAAGCAAAACATATGTAGAATAAACACCTGGGAAGCATAAAAGAGTTATGATCCCCTGCAATTCCTTTCAAGCTCTGCATCTGGGGAGTCATGAGACTGCTGAAGGAAAGGGCACACACCACTGTATGGGCAACACTCAGCTGATCCACTGCTGCAACTCTGAAGCACCTCACACACTGGGAGCAGCAGAGTCCTCCCTGAAGAGACCAGCCCAGGCAGTGACGGTGTTTCTCCAAAAGTTTCAGCAACAAGAAGATACAAAGCCAAGTGAGGTAAAACTGCACAAACCCCAAATGTGTAATTCACACTGGTTGTTAGACAGTTTTTTCTTCTTCAACAGAGGTAACGTTTCTTTCTTCTTGTTGATATCTGTACTATATAAATAAATTTAAGAAATATTGCTGCATAAAATAATTAATGCAATAATTTTATTTTTTTTTTACAGCTAGATGGCTTTCCATATACAGAAGAAGAGCTAAAACAACTCTCTTATTTACATATCACTATTTAGCATTTCATGACAGCCACTGATGAGAAACTCTGACAAGCTTAAATTAAAATGTGATAAGAAGGAATAAAAAGGGAAAGCTTTTGTGATCCTCAGAGCATGAAGCCGCACAGACTATCTGTGTACAGGTGATCAGATGCAGGAGCCAACTGCCAGGATGCTGTGGCAGCATTCTCCTTGATGCTACTCTGAAGGCAACCACAAGAGCAGCCAGCAACATGCTCTCACTTCCAGGCTGCTCCTAACTTCAAGGTTGATCTTGCTTTGGAAAACAGCTAGACTTGATGTCTGAAGGTCCCTTCTAGTGTGAATTATTCCAAAGTTACCCTGCAATCATAATGACTTTCTATTATAAATTACTTAGTGCAGTAGTGAAAACACTGTCAAAAAGCATGTAAGTAAGCAAGACTTTATTATTGACAAAAATGTCTTTTGATACATTTCCTTCTGTTGCCAATTGGTGCCAAAAAAATCTTAAAAGCATTAGTTTTTCCTGTTGAATAAAAATTGAAGGCATTTACCTATTCTCTTAGCTGAGTGTCTGTCCCCATAGTAAGTTAAACTTCAAAAAAATCTGAAACATGTTACATGTAGTTTTACATACTTGTATAAAAACACACACACATATTTATGGACCTCTGTAGGCATAGACTACGCATACGAAAGTAACTACTCAAGAGAAACAGAATGGTTGAGATTGGAATGGACCCCTCAAGATCATCCAGTCCAACCTCCCAGCTCTGGCCACAGTTACCCCCACAAGTTACCCAGTGCCATGTCTGGTCAGGTTTTGAGTATCTCCAAGAAGATGAGACAATACTTTAAAAAAACCAAACCAAACCAACCCAAAACTTGCTCTGATTCCTTGTGACATGCTTATATTGTTCAGAGTGTTCCTAATTCACAGTTTTATTTATATTCTTTCCATATTTTATAGCCCGTGAGTAAAAAAAAAATTACACTAGTCAACCTGAATACACTATGACGAACTTACGCAGAAAATAGCACTTCATACCTTTTTTTTAAATTTAGAGACTCTAAAGCTTGTTCATCAGAAAGTAAAACTCCTTTAGGTTTAATAATAAACAAGAAAGCCTGAAAATAGGTACAAAAGGTTCCCGCATAAATTGAATAAGTTTAATAGTAAGAACAACACAGGTTTCACACACAACACAATGGCTGCTACACAGCCCTTTTTTTTCCCCTTAATTTTACAGAATGTGGGATTGCCCTGCTGAATAAAGATTCACTACTTAGATCACTTTGCAATGATTTTTCAGAAGTAACATGATGCTTCAGGATGCTTTTCTAACCAGGCAGCACACAGTGACTGACCGGTCTTTACCACGAATTTATTCTTCCAATAGCTTTCAGTATTAACAAGATCCCAGCTGATTAATTTCAAATGAAATGTGGACGTTGTATATATTCCCATAAAAAAAAAAAAAATTGGCTATAACTGAATGTGAGATTACCTGCAGTTACTCACATCTGTAGGCACAAACAGGCATTGCTGAATTCACANTCACCCACCCAAACCCCCCCCCCCCCCGCTCATTGCAGGAGGGTTGGACTAGGTGATCTTTAAAGGTCCCTTCCAACCCAAACCATTGTGATTCTATAGGTTTAACTGCACATTGATGGTAATCACAGTCACTACTGCTGTGCTTAAGGGTTAAATGGGGGAACATCCTGTGCCAAGTACTGTGTAAACAGGAGCTACATATGGCTACACTGCTCACATTGTGCTACAGCATAATATAAAGACAGTCCAGCTCATGTTTCATCCAGCCTGGGATTTTGGTCTGCTTTTATGAAGCACCTTTCCTCCCTAGCTAGAACACCTCACCTCTAGCCTTCAAATAAGCTTTTATTTAAAGCTGAATTCAGGTAACGCCATACAACTCTCTCTTGCATTATCAGCAAAGTGTCACCTTGAGGCTGATTTCTGTTTCAAATATAAAAATGTTAGGAAGGTGTGATAAAAGTGGTATCCTTTATTTTCAAATTAACTGGATTACTTCTGAAATCTTGGCTTGCCCAGCTGTACACATTGTTTCACAGGACCCGTAATCCATGGCTTTAGCACAGAACACATTTTATCATTGGGGTTAAAGAGATTTACCTTGTGAGGCTCATTTACACAGCTAATTACATTACTGCTTTGCTGACTCCTTCCTGCTCTCATCACACATGTGAAATGCCATCTGTCCTAGTAAAACTAACTAGCCAGATGAACTGTTAATTTACCAATGCAATTTGTGAAAAAAATATTAAGTACCTCTGAGGATCTCCAGTTAGGAAAATATAATCACTAACTCCTGCATTGCAAGAGTACTGCATATATACACTCAGTATCTCATTACTCTGGCAAGAAAATTAGGTTATCACTAAGTGTGCTTCTTACAAGTGCTCTACAGAAAGGGATAGCAAAAATAATAGAGATTTAAAAATAAGCTGTCTAGGTATTAAGTGCTAACATAAATTAGTTACAAATTCTGTTGCCAAGGAAGCTTTTCAAATCTAGGTGACAGCAAAATAGTTGAAGTAAAACCTTTGGGAATGCTATGCTTCCACTTCACTCAAAAAATTCCATTGAGCCAGTTCAACTGTAGTGCAACTCCAGCAATAACCAAATTACTCCAGAAATTATTGTCTTTTTATGCATAATATAATCTATTAGGCTTCTATTCTGAAATGTCTTCATAAAAGCCAATAAGAACCATGACTGAAGCATTCATATCACACGAAATGGAGACTTTTTCTGAACAACAGCAGAGAATTATATAGATAATACAAATGATGAATTAGTAACTACTTTATTGCTATCTCATTTTCATGTATAAAACAGTATTTCAGTCCATTTCTGTTCATCTGTAATAGAATCAATGGACTACACACACACTGAACAGTTCAGAACCTCTTTGAATATAGGTCAATTAGTCAGAAATTAATGAATTAAAATGACTTCAAGCTTGTTCTTTTTCTCCTAGTTATGAATCACACTAATGAATATCTCCTGCAAGGCCAAGAAAACCAGGAAAGCATTTTGTACTTATCAGAGACAAAAACCTTCCAGGTATCTTTATGGCAAGCTTATTGACATTTTAAAATACTTGCTTTGACTTGAGTGAGGCTTTGGTTGTGTCCCCATAGTCTCAAGCCAATAGCCTCTACTGTGGTCAGATTCAGTCCCATTGAAGAGGTCTCTTTCATAAGGTAACCTTTGGTCCCCTTTACTGTCACTACCTCCATTATGGCTCTGCTCACTCTTGATGTTCCCTAATCCCACAGCATTGCATCCCTCTGGTTCCACTGCAGTGCAAGATGAGAGCTCAAGAATGCTGATGGCTGAAGAATCCATCATGCATGGTTGGTGACCGCAGAGAGGGAGGGCCCTGACACACTGCTAACCCTGTAAACTCTGTCCTCTCCGTGCAGAGCAGGAAGGAAACTCACTCTGTAGGGCAAGTGGGAAGTCTCATAGACAAGGAGATGTTTCCAATTCCCATACAATAAGAGATTGCTTTGGTCCACAGATAAGGAGTCTAATCCAGGCATTCACTCATACAGTCTAGACCATTCCTTTCTAACTTCAGGTTGAAAAGCTTCACTCCGCTCTTTACACTATCTTCCTCAGACAGACCTGGGACATAGCCCTTGTCCTTAAACTAAGAAAAAAACCCCAGCCTCCTTAGATGATTTCTCCCCCTTCTTTTTAGGCAATGTCTCTCTACAATTCATGGGTTCTTATTCCACTGAGTTACTGCAAACATCTGGTTGATTCAGCTTCCACCCTCCTGTTCTATGCAAGAGGCCATTCTGACCCTCTTCCGTTTGAGCACAGCTCCTGAAAAACACACTGACCTTCCCTTGCTTCTGTAACCCACACCTGCTTCCATTACAGAGGTGGTGAAAGGAAATTCTCTGTTCACTCGTCTGTTCACGTGCATCAAAGAAATAATGAGCAAAAAATCACCATGCCTTTTGGGCAAGAAAGAAAGGCACGTAAGGAAGGACCTTTGCCACTGTACGTCACCACTAATGTGCAAAACAAAGCCCTAGAACCTGTTATTCCACAATGCCCAGAACAATTCAATCGAATGGAGGACAAAACCCAACCAATACATTCTAAATTGCTTAAGTATTTTAACTTCTCAACTGCTATAGCAATCTGTCTTGTCACCCTCTTCTGCCTGTATGCACTTTGCTCTCATCAACATGATCATTGCCCATTCCCATTCTTTGACTCTGCATTCTTTAATTACATATTGTTATCCTACAGCACTCTGGCTGTCAGAAAATCCAACATCACACAATATGATCCAAGCAAAACCACAGTAAATACATTTTTAAGGTCTTGGCAGACTTGTAAAGCATATGCTGCTTCGTTCATAATTGAAATGACAAGCTACCTGACCACCTAGAAATGCACCTTAGCTTATACTGCATGCAGTGCGGGGAAATGTGAGAGAGAGCAGGGAGTAGAGATGCAATATGAAGTAGGTAATGAAGAGATGAACAGCTATGAGCAGGATCGAAACTGTAGGAGTGGCCTAACAGGGAGAGCTTTAGACATAGCATAGGTAGGACTAAGCATGGTGGAACTGCTGAAGACAAGGAACTGCAGGGCAGCAACAGCTTCTGAGGTAACTAGAATGTGAAATTAAAGAGACTCCCTTTACACCCTTCCTTACAGAAAATAACATTGGTCCACTGAAGGAATAAATTATATAGCAGTGGATCAGATAAGAGTAACAGTCAACACACACAAAAAAGTTCCCCATTTCCCAAAAATGGAAGTTATTAGTCAGGAAGACCAAACAGATAATTTAAGTCTTCCACAGGAAATCCTCACACCTTAGAGCTGTCCCAAACTTGAGATTATTAACTTGACGTTACTCTTTAATGCAGTCACATTTTCTCTTTAGGCACATTGTACTTTTCATTGGCATGCACAGACAACATTAAAGAGCCTGGCCAAGGAAAAGGTTTGAATAAAAAAAGAAACAGCCACAATATCAACCATTACAGGACACACAGAATGAAAGATTTCTCCTTTGAAAATAACCTTTGCAGGGGCTTTATAGTTGTTCCTTGCTACAAAGAAAGTTCTGTTCTCACTGAAGTTTTGGAAGAAGAAAAAAGAGAGAGAAACCTTTAGAAAAATCCTTCCTTAGGAGGCTGCAATGAATTTGCATGCATCACGCAGACACAAAATGAAGTCGAAAGCTTTGAAGAAGTACTCCTCACAGAAACTGCACTCTCTTTTTCTGAAGGCAACAACATTTCTATAGCACACTGTTTGTGCCACGACAGCTATTTTTTGCCACTTGCTTTGTTTGCAGTAGCCACCTCAAGCTCTCCCTAGGCCACCATCTGGCATGGATTTACAACAGATTACAGGCAAAGATTTAACTTGGTGTACTGTACATGTTTGTCTGGTTTAACACACTGCACAGGCTGAGCAACTTCTTGATAGGTTGGGTTGTGTAGACATACTGGACTTGTAACTTTGATCAAAGTAGTAAATATTTACACTGTATGAACAACATTTTTCCTCTTCCTTTATCTCCTCAGGAGTTGCTGTAAACTGAGGAAAACACAGAAAATCTTCTCTTGCATAACCTGGATTATTGGAAATATGAACACAGATAATTAATTGGGAATGACATGCTGGAGCCCTGCTGACCAGATTACCTCAGAGACTGGCATTCTGGCAGCTTCCCAGAGACTCCTCAAAATTCCCTTTCTCTCCTTCCCCATTTTGGCAAGGGCCACAACTTTCCATGTATGTTTGATAAGTGTGGCATACATATCAGTTCAAAGTACTACACAGACCATGACTTCAATCAAAAATCAAAGCAAAAGTAAAGGTTGCTACTCTGAAGAGAGCTAATTAGGCCTGATGCTTGGATTTATTCAGTACAGGTACAGGCAGGCATCTTTCCGCTGAGTTAAACAGCCAAAGCAATACTTAATAGTAGTAACAATATTCACATTCACAACTGTAATCACACTTTAAATGCGATTTAATGTAATTCTTCTAAAATAAAATAATTTGGTATATTTTTTTGTCAAAAGAAAGATCTTGACTATGCTACGATGCAATACAAGTTATAATTTAATCACACAAGTGGTTTTAGATAAGTAATCTATCTGCTTATTGAAAAAGATGTCAAAGTAGGTTTGTGGGGCTTTTTTATAACTGGCAGGCTTACACTGAGATGTATATACTGATGGATTAGTCAGCTTAAACTACAGTGGCTGACATTTGTGGCAGTTGGTTTCCCTTCTAACATGAAGATAACTCACTTTTGGAAAAAGAAGTATACTGAAAAGCTTTAATACCTATATGGGAAAATTTAATACTGTTAAAAGGATTACAAAGCCCACTAAAATTAATACTTATGCATTTATTTTGCTCCAGCAACTTTTGAATAGTGCATATTCACTTGGAAAATGCACCACTTTGGTTAAGATCTGAAACTTACATGGACAATCTTGAGAAGCAAAAACAATAGTGAGAAAAAGGGAGAGGAAAAAATACTGATTGTCATCATTTTCGATGTAATTAAACATTAACTATGAGGACTGTAGAAAGATTTGTTGCAAAAATATATCAAATCCTTCTTACTTCAATGGACATCATTCAAGAAAAAGCCATCACTGAACAACACTTAAGAGTTTGCTGTTCTGTGTACAACCATATAAGCAAATTATCAAAAATAAGAGGGCTAAGCTGTACTATCTTATTATGATGGTCTGTAACAAAGAAAAGAGAGGTCAAATAACTGCTTTTCCAATAACAGGCGGTATCTGTACAGTATTTCACTGTACAGATAACTCAAAAAGCTTCATAACAACCAAGATGATGAAGGAATTGAGAAGTCCCTTAGAAGCTTGTGAAAATGTTATCACATTATGTTAGTGACATCCCTCCTCCTTCCTCTCCCCATCAGTTCCATGAGCTACAAGTTAGAAATGAGAATGAGATTCAGCACTATGTGGATAGATAAGCCTGTAAAAATTAAATGAAGGGGAAGGATGGACAACAAATTAGTAGCCACTGTAAAGCTGGGAAAACTATGGAGCCTCAGCAGAGTTGCTTGAAAACCTATAAAATGTCTGCAGTTGCAGGTAGTTTTCATGGAACACATTACCAGACAATGTGGCTGACCCAAAACCTGTTCTGTCCCACTTCTCACTGTAGAAGATGCTACAGGTATGCTTCTGGAAGTCTGAAACAAGCTATCATGCTTTTACTGGTATTAAAAGTACAATAGTGCTAATTATCTAAATACATCCATTTCTAGAACATGGTACCTTTGCTCTTTTCTTTAAAAATATGCAAATCCTACCAATGAAGACTCTTTACTTAGAATGATAAACAAACAAGGCCATCCTGTACTGCACACCCTTCCCTTCCTTGTAGTCAGCACTCCTGGATTGAGTTGCATGCAGAGCTTATTCCCTTATTCCACTGAAGCAGGGAATACTGCTGATCAGCTCTCTGGTTATACCTTGTGTCACCCACTAACATCCAGAGACAAACAGAATAGGGTCAGGACAGTTTTAAGGACTGCCCACACTGTAACTATCAGCAGGTTTCCTGAGTTTCTCAGTACTCCCCACAGAAAATGCCCAAGCTAATTGCCAGAGATGTTCCCACAGACAGAAAGCATGTAGCTGTCTCATTTGAATGGGGAGAAGGCAGTTTAAATTTGGGAAATATGAGCTGTCTTAATATCATATAACTGTAAGCCTATTTAATTTATGATTATTATTAGACTCCAAGAGGCATTGCTCTTTGAGGTACCCTGCAGGAATTACCACAGCCATCTGTGCTAATGCCATTTTCAAGTACCCTTCCCATGGAAAGTAACCCAATGCCCTCAAACTCTACCTGAGGTTTGTTTTTGTTAGTTTCTCCCTTCTGTCCTAACAGCGTTGAAATTGTGATGTTGAACTGTTGTTTTCCAATTGCTGTCAAAGCATGTTTTTTCTCCTAGGCACAGCTGGCAGGGAGTATTATACCAGATCAGGGCAAGCACTGAGGATACTGTAGAGAAGGGATTCCAGATGGGCATAAAGAGCAAGAATTTCAGATGATCAGCTATGCTACACTGATTAAAATATTACTTCCATATTTTCCATGTAATACCTGTCTGAAAAAGTGATTCTTTGTTTAAGTAATCCAGAAGAAGTGGGCAGGAAGGCATCAGAGAAGCCTTAACATTTGCAACCGTAGTTTTCTGTGGTAGCCTCTAGCAGATAATCTGTATAAGCCTCCCCTCCTTAAACCTCTGTCTCCTCCCTGCCCACTTAAAGTCCTTTTGACAAGCAATCTTTAGTCTGCTGTTTTGAATAGTTCAGGGGAAAAAGAATTACTCTTCTGATGCCTAAGAAAATTAAAAAGCCAGCCTTAAATCTGCTTCATAAATGTTCTCAGACTGTTTCTCATTTACAGGCACATCACCAAGCAGAGCAGCTCTTAACTTCCCAAGATGAAATGAGCAGTGTTTTTTTTAAACACTATTTCCTTAAATGTATATGAGTGGGCAGAGAAGAGGCTAAATTATCTTTTATCTTCCTGCTGCTCCATCTTCCCCAGTATTTCTGACATTACACACAAGAAATTTCTTTCATGTACCCACCTTATTACCAAATAAAGGAGCACTGTTCTTATCCCAGTTCGACACAAATGGCACCACCACTCCTTGCTGTATATAACACCTGTCACTTCATTTTGCAGTGCACCTGTCACACCTGCATTTTTGATGCACACAGTTAAGTCACTATTCTAAATTCACACCACAGCTCTACTCACAGCTGTGGAAAAAAAACAGAGATATGTGGTGAAGGCACAGACTGCCACTTGACAACAGAATTTAGCTAATCTAACAAGCCAGTCTAACAGTTAACTTACTGAAGGGCAGATACTGCTCTTGCCCTCTTCTCAGATCCTGCACAAGCGGTTCCACCTGTGCTCCCAACCCAGCTCCAGGATGTAAGCTTTGAGAAAACTAACCCACCAGCACAAGACAGGTAGCTATCAAACACTAGCTCAAAAATGCAGTATATCACATCCAAACTAAAACTGAGACTTCACATAACTGGAAAAATTTTAGTTTTCATGAAACGTCCTAATGGTTACAGGTACCTGTGCAAAATTCTGTGGTGCTGGACTACAGCATCTGCAGAGTCAGAGTACAGTCCTTTCACCTTGTGTAGACATGCCCAACATTCCTGGGAAAGTCTTAAGTTTAAAAATAAAGGGCACTGCCAACTACACATAACAGAGCTTAGCTTCAACATCCAGGCACATGCATAGGGAAGCTATGGAAGACTTATTACTAACAGGAAGCAAAACTGACATAAAAATGGGCACCGAAGAGCTAGTTACAAAAGGCAGTGAAGCCAGTTTGACACACACACACAAAATAATTCTGTCTTATTGAGTTTAAGTGAGGGGGTGATAAAGTGTTTTGATTACTTGCTTTAGAACCTCACACTCAACACAGTCAATAGATTAAAAAAGTCACTATCGTAGGAGCTCATCAAACCTACCCAAAACAGCAGGGTTTCGCATATGCATTTTCTATTACAGCTATACTAGCTACATGTACAGTTTATTTTCACATCAAGTTACATGTTTTTTTCTTTAAAATATATTAAAATAATTTAATTGCTGAATACACTCATACTGGTGATTTATTACAGAGATAACACAAGACTAACTTGCTGAACTTCGCAATCTGCAGCTGCTTTAAAGGCTGACTAGAAGAGGAGAAACAAAGACCAAAAGGGGTCAGATACAGGACCTGACATCAACATATTTAAGTTCTGATCTTCAGTCTGATTCTCAAACTGTTCAGCAAGCAAGGTTCCACAGTGAGAAAGAAATGAAAGGCATAGTCCAGGTCTAAAAATCAGCTTGTTCATGTTCCCCACAGACAAATAGTACATTTAACTCTTCACACAATCTTTTGCCCAGAAAGTACCTGCATTCAACAGTTGATTTTTATGTTAAAGCTGTACCCCCACTTCAGCAGAAATGCTTATCTAGAATAAAAGTCAGAAGCTGGAGCAAAGCAGCTGTAAGTTAACTAGTAAAGTTGTTCTGCAGTATGTTCAGCTACAACAGGGCAAGGTAAACAGTCTTGTAAGTTTCGGTCCTCTTTCACCAAAAAATAGGAGCAGGAGCTTTATTCCCAGCTTCTTCCCTTTGTGAACTCTTCATATTTTTGTTACAAGTCACAAGCTGGGAAGCCGAAGAATTTGTTGGGCACATCCTGCTGGCAACTGGAATCTCAGATTAACATCCTCTTACTGCAACTAACAACTGTTTCCATGAGAATGAAGTCAAAACTATGATAATTCACAGCAGCCACAGCATCATACTGACCATGCCCTGTCTGTATCAAGTTCACATCTAAAGGTTTCCAACACAACAGATGACATGCACTCTCACAACCATGAACTGACATCTTTATTAATATATCAGTGCTGCAGTTTATGACAACTTCTACTTAAGAGAAAAACTGATGATTCCTTTTATTAGATGTCCTCTTTCTTAGCTAAGTAATAGAAGCAACTTGGAATTTTCCTATTATCATCTCTTTATTTTAAGTGGTATAATTAACAAGAAAGAAAATTATGCTCTATCTTAAACAGTCCTCAACAAAAGGAGTAGTGGCACAATCATTACCATGCAGGAACAAAGGCACACTGAGATTAAAGAGACTTACTGAGCCTCAGGTAACAAACCAGTGACCAAACAGTCTTTTCCACTCCAGTGTATCATTAACTCAAAGTGGAGGCTGCTTCACTGAATAACAGTTCACACTTAAGTAAATTCACTCCCACTTACAGCAGTACATCATCTGGTAATGAGTACAAAAGTATTTGGTGGAGTTGAATGCAGAATCTATTTAGAATCACTGCAGCACTGCAATCAGATATCCTAATTCACTTCTTTTGAGCTAGTCTCTTGACATATCTAAAGAGCACAGTGCTGGTCTTAAAGATTCATCAAATTTTAAAAACTTTAGGCATCCTTGCCCTGGTTCTGTTACTGTACTTTACATGAGAACTATATTTAATCCAATTAATAACTTACTTATTAAATCTAAACTTAGATTAAAGTTGTATTTTCACAAATTTGATGGCATGAACAAATTTAGAAGGGAATAAATAATTACTTACCTAGATGTAACTAAAAGAAAACCATCTTACAAAATATTTCTTGACTGATTTTTTATTTAAATTAAGTGATCCCTTTCAACTGTTGAGGCTTAGCAGCATGCAATTAAGAATAATATTTCCCAAAGACTCTCATATACTTCATATCTTGTTTTCTTGTAGCAGTATAAAGCTCATACTGGCTGTCTTCCTAAAAGGCATACTTAGGACTGAAGGAGTATGAATGTCATCCTGTAACATATTCAGCCCCATCAGAGCACTATTGCAAGATGACTTGCAAAGGCAGGAATATCTACCTGCAATTAGACAATCCTATCACGTCTTTGCCTCCCAGCTAAGAGTACTAATAGGTTGGAAAACTGAACATTGAGTACTTCCAAATATTAGGAAAAGATATAAGACTACTAAGATCAAAGGTCTAAGTGATTGCTGCCAAGCCTTGCACACAAATGATACACCTCTGTGTTGTGGTTATACACAATACACTGAGGCAGCAACCTGGAGCTAACTCTTCTGAAGCGCCAGTCTCATCAGAACAGCAAAGTTTGAAATAGAAACCTCAAAAGGCTTGCTTTCTGTGCCCATTTGTCATTATGTTTATTTTCATCTCTGAATCAGAATTAACTCTATTTCAAGATGGAATTTATAAAAAACAAACAAAATAACCATTTTAAATATGTAACTACACCATTAATACATTGAATGTGAAAATAGAACAGCATATGGCAAAAGAGATTATGGGGATTAGCCAATTAAATGGTATGACTCAAACTGACATGATCCTTCAAATCTGTACTTTGCAGTGAAGTATGTGGGGCCATGGGAACATGACTTCAACTAATGCAAATAACAAAGCCAAAGTTCTGAAAATAACTGATTTGGCAAAACATATCTTCAATGAAGGAAGGAAAAGTATGAGATGTTCAAAGTTTACAAGCTAAGAATAAATTATTTGCTTCTGGATGTCTTTAATGCTGGAGTTCACAACACCTACTTGATGCAGAACTTATTACAAGCAGTCCCACGGGACAATAACCTTGATCATAAATACTATACTCACTAACTATTCATGTGCTTAGGACGCAGGATATTAATTTTGACATACAAGATTACAGACCAAGTTTTTGGTAATATAAAAACACAGTAAATGTCTCAGTGAAATCAAGTTTCCACAATCATAAGAGAACAATATGTTCAAGCAGGGCTTTAGGCAGAATGAAGGCCTGTGTCTAGGAGCTGAATGCAGACGGCAATCTTCACCATCAGGTCTCACAGAGACACAAACAGTTCACCTGCATATTTAACAGAAGGAAAGAGTCAAAAGAAATAGAGGTATCTTGAAACAGTGCCTCCCAAAGGTGAGATTACTGTCACCTTCACGCAACTGTCCTCATTACACCTTGTGTAAGACCTTTTCAAAAAACAGATCCTGCAGGAAAACAGGCCAGAATATTATTCTGTTGGTTAACCCTTGGGACTCTGAGAACTTGTCTAAATAGAATTCATTCATTCAAGTTCATTTGAGCTCATTCTTCTACAGTTATGTCAGAGACGCATGAAGAAATGTCAAAAATCCAAGCAAACAGTAGTTCACAGATACCATACACGTATGTGACCAATTAGACTAAAGAATTGAAGGCTTTATATTACTAGAAGTTTAAATGTATAAATTGAAAGCTGTATTACAAAATAATATAAACACCTTCTATATATAGTTGCAGCTAAACCACCAAAAGGAATCAGTTACAAACCAAAGTAATTCTTATATTTCATTAAAGGTTCACCTCAATATAATTTTAAATGACAATATTATACAAACACATAAGCACTTTTAAGATTTAAATGAAACAGAAAGTATGTTGCAAAGTTAAGTTGATACAACTACAACATCCACTAAAACACAATTTCCAAAAGCACCTTTTAATCAATGCAACCTCAAAAAGCACACGCTTCTCCAACATCTTAAGTTTTCCTTTAGAAGGGACAACTTAGCAGGAAATGAATAGGAAAAAAAAAAAATCTTATTAAAACAAATGCAGTTTCAAGTCTTAATTTGACAGCTTTCAAAGGAACAAGAACCTACACATGGCTGTGTAATGGAACTGCCCTTACATAAAACTTGACCATGGATGCACAGGTATGGAAACAAATGAAATTTATTTGGAATTTTCCATTTCCTGGGCTACATTTTATAGTATTAGAACCACCTGACTGTTTATCATAATATGCAAAACTCAGAAAGCTGTCTCTTATGGATTTAATGTTAAATACAAAGCAGCTTATCCTCTACTTCTATCTCATGCTGTTTCAGTTAAGAAAACAAGCCTCAAATGCATCAATGACAGCTTCGAGTTATGTAAGCAAAGTTCTGTGAAATTTCACCAACATTTCATTTTCATTAACAACCTCCTCCCCATTATGCTTAGCAGAAAAATGTTCTTTTATATAAAACTGTATGCATTTCCAAGCCATAACATGTGCTACTTACAAAGCCCTTCATATAATTTACTTCCTGATTATGGCCTTGGTATCTACGATAGGGTGAACACATCAATAAAAAATCTGTATTAAAAAAAAAAAATAGTTTATCTGCTTACCTTGAGGAAAAGAATTCGGCTGCACCAAGTACAGGAATGCATGTACTATTTTAAACAAAATTCCTATTGCCCCAGGTTCATGGTATGCACCTGTATCATATGTCTTGGCTGGTACAAATCCAAAATCCAGAGTTCCAGGAGGCGGTTTGTATATAGGTTGTACCTCTGAAATAGTACTTCCACAAAACAGCAGCAACAGCAAACAGAGTTCCACAGCCATAGCGAGCAGTATTCATAAAATTGGAGGTAGAGATATTCGTCCGACCAAGTCTAGAAATCTTCAGTATATTCACTTGGGGGGCAGTTTTCTAGCCAGGAGAATGCTGGTGCACTCTCACACCTTCAATTCTTAAATGTGTTCTTACTTCATAAGCCTTACTACAGCAGCTTCTCATGGAAATGACTCAGCGCATCATCTCTGGCAAAAAAAAAAAAAAAAGAAACAGCTCATTAAGGTGTGTGCAAATAGGAAAGTGCAAGACAACTTGTGATCTTCTGTGGAAATGGAACATATCAACAGTTGCAAAAGTAAGCCAGATAGGATAGGGAAGAAAAAAAATATTGAGTGTTGAGAATAATATGTTATACTACACACGCTGTACTTGAAAGAGGTGGAAAAAACAATTATGCACAGTTCCAGGTCAGTGAGTTTTCAAAAACAAAGCAGAACGTTTGTACAGCTCCAAGGGAAACAAAACTAAAGGAACACTGTATGAATTGCGCTTCTGACAAAGTACAATATGTCATGTCACAACAATTACACAATGCATTTAATTACCACCTGATGGTTCTGTAGTTGATGACAATTATTACTAGTCATACTCTGCATTTTTTTTATCTGAACATTTCAACAAAACTTTCAATGTCAGATATTCCTGTCTTCCAAGACTGAAGAAAAAAATTATGAGTCACTGAAAAGTTACCAAAACAAACCCTCAAAACCAAAAAAAACATCACCCTCTTGACTGATGACAATGAGTGTCAACAATTACTTTCTATTAATTCTAGCTATGTCAAGGCCCTCCCTAGGAATTGGAGAAGTCAACAATTTTTATTCACAGCTTGCTAAAGCTGAGTGTCATTAAGATGACTTTAAATGGTTATACATGTTTGAGAACATTCTGAATCTACAAAATCACAGCAGCTTAATCTACCACAACTTAAGAAATGTGAACAGAAACAACCCTGGGTATCGAACAAATGAAGTGCCCACATCTTGATCTACATGAAGCCAGGTAAGACTTTTTCACTTCAGCATGCAACAGCAGCCTCTGAGGAAACACACCAAACTCAACCAAATAAAAGGCAACAGAAAAACTGCTGCCTTTCTCTGATTTTGGAAGCTGGACATACTTCATGAGTGTTCCAGTGAGCAGCACGCTGACCTTCCTGCCCATCAGGCTGGCTTCTCTTTAGACACCTTTGCTTATCCCCCAGAGTGCCACTGGTGGGGCCGTGTGGGATCACACTGCTCATGACAAGACATCCACTCCCAACTGGGGAGCACCCAGCTAACAGCCTTACGCAAGCACAGCTGGGCCTCTGCTGCCTTTTTCAGCAGCACTACCCAAGAGAAACACTTTCAATCTCCACCTCGGTGTTCAGACCATTCACCAGCAAGAGTGAGAGCAAAATAACACAAACACCTCACGGCTTCAGTCAGCCCAATGCTACACCAATACCTTGACTTCCAAGGTACTTCCAGGTCAAAGAGATGCTGAAGACTGAAGACTTATAATCTGTAATAAGGTGAGACTTAAATCTCTCCCATGCTTTACAGTCTGGTAAAACACCAGCTACCTTTCTGAAAACCAGTACTTTGCAAGAAGTCAAAATTACATTACAAGCTTGTTTAGCAGTGCATGCTACAGTCAAAGGATAGATCAAGAAAAATATGGAACAAAGAGAATACAAGACCAGATCAAACACCTAAAGACAGTTTTGTTTCTCCACTGTTCAAATGAGTTAAGAGGGAACGCTCAAACCTATCTTTCCTCCTTATGGCTTATGAAAACGAAGAAGAATGAACAGTAATAATGCTATGATTAGCATGATTGTACAATCCTTATTCAAAGAGGTGATGTTAGCAACCACTCTGAAATATGACGCTCAACACAAGCACTCAGTGATTTAGAAGGCATAACACCATAAGTATTTTCCTATCTGGGAAAGAATGTTCTGTTAAAGATTAATGAAAGAGAAAAAAGTTCAGATCCAAAGTATTAATTTTTCTCCTTTCATTTTTTATTGAGAGTAGTTTTCTTCAGCCTAAAAGATATTTTTAGCAAAATTTTATCATATGCATGTCTTACTCTAGATCTGAACATAGAAATGGTCAGAAATTGAAAACTGCTTAGGCTGCAGTTTACTATCAAATCTCCAGAAACTCAACAGAACAAAATACCACAAGACCAGAACTACTTCAGAAAAATTTATTTTGTGTTTGTGATAAAACAGAGAAAATGGTGCAAGTTTGATACACTACTGTTCAATCTGGTTTTCTTAAAAAGAGATTTGAACAATTTTTCTAAGTCAGGTTTAGTTTTCTGGAGATTTCTCAAGTACAGCTGCAATACTTCAGTGAGTCAGGAGAAAAAGCTCACACATGGTAACTGAGCCTTGATCCCAAAAGTTAAGGAAATGGATGTTAAAGCATCCATTTCAGGGAAATATCAGGTGTAGTTGTGAAAGATGAAATTGAGAAGATGACCTCTCTAACTGGTGTCTTAAGCTAGAGCTAGAAGACAAAAAAAGCAAAGCTAGAAGACAGGGCATGCTCCATGTACTGTGTTGTATTATACCAGAGAGGGCAGAAGAAGATAAAGTACACACAACTTTTTTTTTTGTAATATTTTGGATTAAAAACAATTTAAAGTTTATCTAATTGCACAAACAGGCAAGCAAAACACTGATAAAATGTTCTCCCAGCGTAAGAAAACAATCACTACACCTGTTAGAAATACAGTCATGTATTAACCAAGACAAAGTGGGTAGTTTTAAGACAAGGACACTACTGAAATTGTAAGGACAATTCCCTGTACTGCGAAAACTAACAATATTCTGCTAAGTGGAGAAATGTAAGTCTCCAAATGTACATAGCTTTCAGTCAAGCTATTATAAAATCCAGGTGAGTTTCCTTCACATCAAAGAATCTGCAGAACTCTGACCATACTCTCTTCCCCTTCCTTTGCTGGCAAATATATCACAGTAAACATGGTACATAAAATCTTACTGAGCAATTCTTCCAGACTGACACCAAGTCTTCTCTACAGTACATAAAACACTAATATTTTCAAGATCACATTAATAATAATCAGGAACTTGCAGAAGCACTATTAAACCTATAACTTAAGATGCCTCTGAGCATCTAATATGTATTCAACCTACCTAAAAATAACTCAGATGTAAAAAGCTCCCAGCAGTTCTCCTTTTCTTGATATCTAAAAGAAACTTAGCTGGGAGCATATTAGTAGTTAAATATGCTAGACAAACAGCATTAAAGAGGAAAAATCTATCCATGAAATCTGTAATTCTGAGGACTGTAAGAATGACATACACAGGAGTGACACAAATAAAGAGAACTGAATAGCAGTTTATGCTAATCTTCATTGCAGCATGTGGCCATCTCATTTCCTCAGACACAGTGTGGCATCGCTGCAGTCAATGAGTTACAGGAACTGCCAGTACAACCCTCCCCAAGCTCAAGTAAACAGTGAATGAAAAGAAACTGTGTGAAACTTTGAAATGCTTACAGTAATTACCAAAGAAGCTACCAATTTCATTACTACACACCCTGCGAAGTACTTAACAAGTTAAATTAAAGATTTTCGTTATTATATGTGTGTGGTTTGCAAATGTCCATTTTTAAAAGACTCAAGCTTTTGCATTTTATTCTGTGGTTGACACTAATATTCCATAGGTAGAAGTCACTAAGCGTAACTCTCGGGATTTTAAACACCACCTGTGGAGAACACCATCACCCAAATATGCAGCAGCATTATCATCTCAGATACTTCCTATCCTATCTGTTATTAAAAATATTTGCCAAAACCACCCTCTGCTTCAAGTTTAACAAGGGAAGAGGAGACAGAGCTAGATGCTTTAGCTCATTAACTACTTCCATGATACATCAACTCTGCATAACAGAGCTCAGAGGCAGCATGATGTCCAGCTCTTTGTTCCAACGGGACCGGCCTCCTTCTGTTTAACAGTGCAATCCATGCAAATACAACACTGCAGTGCAGTGATGCAACGATGATTAACCCCGTGAACTGAAATTCAATCAGCCAGGGGCTAGACTGCTAAAGCTCAATGGGGGAGCCTGCTGGCAGTGAACCAGGATGGGCTGGGATGGTGGTAAATGCAGTTGTCCATAGGAAGTCCACACAAAGGTTCTGAGTACATTTGTTACATATGTTTAATTATACATTTGAAAATCCAAGTCCATAATCCCCTTGGCACCAGTGCCAGCAATCATAAGTGAAATTAAAACAGCCACAAAACAGATAGTAACAGCTAGACTGAAACTCCTAAGTATATGTTAAAGGAAACAAACACACACCACCACCTACCTTCCCATTCAAGAGACCCAATACAGCAAGCAAAGCTAGATACTGGCAGGTTAAAAAGGTGTAGTTTTCTCTTACAAAATCTGCCCTAAGCCTACTAACAATTACAACCTGTTGCCACAGGAGGATTAAGAAGCAAAACAAATCTAATAAGTACTAAAGACTGCAGAATAGAACTTGTCAGCAGTGAGAAAAAAACTAAACAAATAGCATCTTCCACACAATCCAGCCTTGGTACCCATCTGACTTGCCTGTTACATGTTCAAAATGAGTAAGTGCTCAGGTGAGGAAAAAATGGATATTCACAATCCATTTTGCTTTGAGCAGCTTCTTAATAATTTCAAAATTAATAAAAAAGGAACATCAAAAATGCTTCTGTTTTCCAAGTCACAGCCATTTGCAAGCAGAAACACACCTGTAAATTTCCAGGTGAGGTACCTTCACCCAGCCATAAGCAGGTCTGATTTTTCAACCGACTGCCTAAATATTTCAAGTACATTTTCACTAGCCAAACAAAATAATATATTTAGCTTGATTTTAAGTGGTGCATTTGCCCCAGTATTTATAGAGCATTCCTTGTGAAATTACTTTTCAGCATCACATAGAAAATCTTAAAACACGGTGACTCCAGCCCATAAACAGGCAGGTTTTCGGCAAATGTGAACTGGTGAGCGCTGTGTACATGTCCCAACACCAAGGTACCACAACACAACCGACAGGTTTCCCACCAGCAGCTGGGACTAAGACTTTCCTTCCCCTTCTTTCCAAATACTTAAACTGAGACCTCTTCCTCTAACACGCTGCCTAGTCCTTGATCTGCAAACTGCAGAGGAGCGCGGGTACCGCAGCTCTGCCTCTGCTGGAATACCGACCGATGTGGTAGTTTCTTCAGCAGCTCCTCTGCATATGTGTGCAGAAGACACAGCCCATGTTTACTACCACAACTGCCCCTTCTCCCCAGCTCTCGGATGAGGTGCCCGGCTCACTGCAGAGCTCACCTCTGCTGAGGAAAACGTCTGGTCAGCCGAGGTGGGCTGGCGCGATCTGCCCAGGTGCACGGCGAGCAGCCACCGGCTGCATCGCCTCAGGGAACTCCTCCGAGGCGGGCGGCATCCGCCGCAGCGCTGCCGTGCCGAGCGGGGAGCCGGCAGGAGCGCACGGGCCCTCTTCCCGCTCACATCCACCGCAGAGCCTAGGCTGGTGTTCGCCTTCCTGCTCCCTCCTCGCCCCTGACGAGCCGATTTCGAGAACAGCACAGCCCCGTCCCTGTCCACCTCCCAGAGACCGCTCAGGCCCCAGCACCCGTCTCCCCCCTCCTCGCCCCGGGCAGGTGCCCTCAGCGGCCGTCCTCCTCCTCCCCGTGGAGCGGGTCCCCCTCACCCTGGCGATCTCCGGAGCTCTCCCCGCCCAGCTCCCGCCACTCCTATCTGTTCACCAGCCAGTGGCTCACAGCTGTCCCCGACCTCTCCCCAGGCGCCACTGCCACACACGGACCC